>VXAV01007171.1:120514-138299 GCA_013399715.1 Alectura lathami | reverse complement strand
GGCTTGCTCAGCCCCGACCCCAGCTAGGCGGCGGGCGGGGTCGGGCTGGCGGCGGCGGCATGGCTCGCTTCCGAGGGAGCTTGCTCAGGGCGCGCTTGCTGCTTTTCGTCTATTAACGTTTTGTTTTTAAAGGCGAGCCTGAAGGCCAACAGGTGAAAGTTGGCAGTAGAAGAGGGATAAATTGACTAATAAACTTCTTATCGCTCATTGTTTCAGTCTTAATCTGTCAGAGTAGTTACTGGAATCTATCTGTATGTGTGAGGAAGGCATCTCAGGCGTGCAGTGGAGATAGCGTGGGGACTGGGTAATCTGCTCTAAGAAAACTTTGTGGTAATAAGGGTAAACAGATTTACCGCTAGTCAGACTCCTGAAGGAAATTAAGCTTATGAAATTGCATTCCTTGTGTCAGGCTGTCCATCTCCCTCCTTTCATCCCAAATTTTACACTCCTGTTTGAATACTTAGAAGTCTGGAGAAGTCTGAAAGATGTAAGTGCCTCTGACTTGCACGAAACCTGGACTGTAGCATGAGGACAGCAAGCTTGGTGCCTCTGCTTGGGGCGGAATGGGGAGTTTTGATCCCGTTCTACCCCACCAGCCAGCGGGGTGCCCCATCGTCCTCTGGAGCATCTCTGCAGGCCAGGGTAGGAAACAGGTCCCTGCCGTGGGAGGATGAGTGCCTGATGGCCAGTAACTGCCGTGTGGGGGGCTTTCTGTCTGTTAGTGCTGCTTACTCATGCCATGTCTCCTTTTTTTTTTTTTTTTTTTTTCCTCTAGGTTTATTGTCCAGAAGGATTTAGACCTTGTCTAAAAAGGTACAAATTTTAGTCTGTGTGTGTCCTTTATTCTGTAGTCCACTGAAATAAATATTTGTTCTGTGAGCTGTTCCATTTAACAGTTATGTTTCTACAAGAGAGAGAGGGGAAGAAAAAAACAATAACCCAAATGTTTTTTTACTTCACTGTGTTTGGTTGATTACATTATTATGTGTTTGTATGTACTGTCAGCGATATAGATCAGTGCCAAGGATGTCACCTTCTTTTCCTCTGCACTTTGGGATGAGGCAGTACCCGAGCAGTAAAGCCGTGCTGTTTGTTACGTACCACGTGAACTTACCTCATTTCGGTTTTGTTTTTCTGGTGTATGCATTTCTACATAAAGCCCTGCTAATAACTGAAGATCTGCCCTCAGTTGCTGTCTGCACCAGAACAGCAACCTAAGCCTTCTAATGAAGCCTTCTAATGAAGGCTTGGGAGTAATTTTTTTAACTCCATTACTTTTTGAGGAACCAAAAATTACCTCCCATTCCTTTCTGAGTTCCTGTAAGATCATTTAAAAAACGTTTAACTGACTTTTTTCTGATGTCTGTATTTCGGTATAGCTGCTTAAAGTAAGTTTAGTTTGGTAGATGAAATCCTGGTTTCCCTCTTTTTGCACGTTTTTCTGGACAAGATAGTGGTATGACCTCTATTAAAATCCTGTTTGCATTCAGTGTAGTATTTGGCATTGAAGCAGAGAACTTGAGCTTATGCCTTTTAAAAGTGATATTCTTTAGAAATACGTGTTACTGTCAGTAAGTATTTGCTCAGCGAAGTAGTCTGCGTGCACCTGGGTGAGAAGACAGAGGAGTAAATCTGGAAGCCGGCTGATCTCTGAAGCAAGGCTTTATCTAAACTGAAGCTTCTGAATTGTTCACCCCACCTCTGTTCTCTCTTGTTGCCTGGACTTCTGTCATGGAAGATATTTGTAGGGCAAAGCTGAAACTTGCTTCTTTTATATCTAGATGTCTGTAGCCTAATATCGTTCGTGTGTATGCTGTGTTGCAGATACATGCAGAAGTGTGTCTGGGTGTTCTGTGTGAGGACATGTGCAGTAGATGCTAGAACCTGGCTTTGTATTTCAGCGCTTGCTAATGCCAGTCTCTTGTAATGCTTCTCGAAGATGCCTGCTGCCTGTGACTCAGTGCTCGAAGATATCGAGGACATTGTGTCAGCACAAGATTTGAAGCCCCATGATCGGCGGTTTGTGAGAAAGAATGTTTTCCCAAAAGTGCGAAAACGCAGTTCGCAGCAAAGTCCTCAGGCAGAGGATGAGCCCCCACCTGACAGGTAATTTCTGCCCTCAGCGCTGTCCTGCTTCTTTCCGCATCTCTCACGTGCACTGTTGCGTTCTACAAATAAGGTGGGAGTTCCCAGTGTCTCAGAATGTAAAATCTGATTACAGAATGAAAATGAATAGTGTTTCTAAAATGTAGTGGTAATGAATAATAAGCCCCTGAGCAAGTTTCTTGCCCTTGGCAAATTTTCTGCAGAGATAATTTATGATGGAGACATTGATTAATGAAGTAATCAGACTGAAAAAATGGTTCCTGTTACGGCAGTGTTACTGAAAACTTGTATGCTTCATTTTAATTACTTAAATAGAAGCCAAGCTCTTCAGAACACAGTCCTGGAGTAGTCTTTTGATGTCTTGAATGGGAAATAGAAACAAAATTCTGAGAATGGTGAGAAACTGATGCTTAACAGATCAGAATAAGGTTAAATTTCTTAGCCTCTGACAAATGTATTGGCAATTGCCGAGAGAGGGTAGTTGTTCTTTACAGGTGATGCATTTATAATCATTGAAGGGGAAGGGCAGAGTAAAAGCAGGCCTGTTTGTGTTAAATTGAAACCAAATAAAACTAACAAGACCCAAACCACAGAAATCTTTAAAGTTTTTTTTCTGTCCTTCTGCCTCTTGGATGGTTTTTGTGTTTGAATACAGGATTCCTGTTTGCTTCTGAAACTTGTGTTGTTTGCAGACAGCCTAATCACGTTATCATACGTATGAAATTTCCCGTGATTTTGCTTTTAGTGTGTGAATCCAGAGTAGTCAAAAACTTGCATAGGGTACACAGCGAAGGAGCCTGCTTGAGAACTTGCTCGTATGGGAAGACTTGCCTGTAAAACAGTTAGATGTTCAAGTCCCAGTTGCAAAACACGTCCCTTCTTTATCTGATCCGTTGAGGAAATTGTAAAATACAAATAAGTCTGAAGAGAGTAACTTGTGTCAGAGAACCTTTCTTGCGTATTACTCCCTTCTCTTTAAAAACAAGTACCCCCAGCTGCTTTCTTATTCTTCCCCAGCAGGCTGAGGGAGAGAACTGGAAGAGCAAAAGCAAGAAAACTTGTGGCTTGAGGTGATGCTGGTTTGATAAGTGAAGGGAAGGTGGTGGGAAGGTGTGGAACCACCGCCTCCCACAGCAGGTGGATCCCCAGCCAGTGTGAGAGCAGTGGCTGCTTTGCAAAGCCCAAATCCCCCATGACCATTGCTGATTACGATGCCAGCTGGTATGGAAAAGCCCCAGCCTACCTGCAGCGGAATGCACGGTGGGAAAGCAGAGAACTGAAAGCTTAGCACCGTGCAAGCACTGCTCAGCAGCAGCTGAAGGATGGCTGTGTTACCAGCACTGCTGTGGTCACAAATCCAAAGCTGAGCCCCTGTGGTTTGCTACAAAGAAAGCTGGTGCCATCCCAGCCAGGTGCTCTGCCCCGCTACCCTGAAATGGCACAGTCACGATGTCCTCACCCAGCTGCCCTGCCGTTGTTACCGTTTGTGTTGCTTACTGTGTATTTGGAGAATTGCAGTTCATCGAACCTGTTCAGTACTGTTAAAGGGGAAGCTTGTTGGTCCTTTAACTTGTCCTTTTGATTCATTTCTACTCTACAGCATTATTCCTGGTGTTCAGAAAATCTGGATTCGTACATGGGGATGTTCTCACAACAATTCGGATGGTGAATATATGGCTGGACAGCTCGCTGCATATGGATACAAGATTACAGGTAACAATATTGGAAAAGATGTGTAATGTTGGGGTGAGTGTTCAGAGCTGTCAAGCTGTTGCTAAATGCTTTTAGTTGTTTAGCAATATGCTTGTTTGCTGCTGGAGCAGAGCTGAACCATCCTACGTGAGTGATCCTTGGTTTCTGTAGGGACTGTCGGTATGACGGAGGTGGGGTCACACAGGGTTGGATTCTGTAGGATTGGAAGAGATGAAAATGCTCTTTCTTCTTTTCCTTTGAATACTGTAAAGTACTTCCTCTTGTCTCATTTCCACTCCAACCTAAAACAAAAAACAAGACCAAAAAAGGCAACCCAGCTTGTGGTTGCACTGGCCACGTTTATCTCTTTAATGCAAAAAATTTGGAAGAGAAGCTGTTTAAAGCTGAAAACACAGCCTGCTGTCATGTTTCAATGGCAAATGATTATCTGAGTGCTTTTGTATAGCTTATGAGTAGCTAAAATGGAAATATAACTGGAAATTTTCTTCATCGACAGTTGTTCTGTCTTGCATTTAAACTCCTTGCCTACTGTTACTGAAAGGCTGCAGAGTTATCTTTCCTGACATTTTGCCAGAAGTATTTTATTTCTGGTTTCACTAAGCACTTGTTTCTTCTTCTGATGAACTCATGACATCCTTGGCCAGTTATCTTTCTTCCCTTGTAGCAGTTGGTCTTTCTGTATTTATCTAAGTAGAAACTGGAACCTGAATTATTCAAATGCTCAACTATTTTGGGGAAACAATGTGATTCTTCAGTTAGTTCAGCTCTGAAGTAGGTGTGCTTTTGTCACAGACAAGTGGAGTGTGTGTCCTGAAATCCTTATCTGTGGCAGCTCTTTTTGTAAGGCTACAAATGAGGAGTCAGTTTGGCCTTGTGACTTCCTTAATTTTAGCTTCTCTTTACATTACGTTTCCTGAAGTGTAATGTTCCAGAAGCTGTTTATCTTTCCTTAGGCTTTTCAGATTTGGCTAGCTGCTTGGTGCTATTGGAATTCTATTGGCAGCAACAAAGGAAAAGTAAAATAATGAATTTCCTAAATCTTTGGATACTTTCTCTTTTTAGAAAATGGAGTGGTTATAACTTCAGTATAAATTGATTTACCTTTAGAATCTGAAATTGAGAACTAAAAAGTTAATAGAAGCTGCAGAAGCTGGGACAAGAATGCCTTGAGAGTAGTTTTGGTGATTGTACCCAAGATTGATTGAATAATGACCAGAAGTTAGCAGTCAATGTCTTAGTTAGTGTGTATGTATGAATGTATTAACAAATCCAAAAACTGCTGAAGTGGTAGGCAAAAATTACTCAGTGTGATTTCTTTCTTTTTTATTTTTTGTGAAGTTACAGAACTTCTTTCTAAATTAATATATTTAAGGAGCTCTGGAAATCGCATTTTTGTTCAGCAGAACAAAAACATTGGTTACAAATTCTGGTGACTGTGAGTTTTTACAAATCCATCTGTTGAATCCATCTCCTTCAGAGGCCTTTATTGAAGCCAGAACTGCAAGTACTGCAAGTAGGGGAGCTGTATGTGAGGATGAGGTACAGTGAAGATGGCAACTGCCTTTCTGCTCAAGACAGTGTGAGAAGTGTCCGTGAAGACAGTCGTTGTTCTGTTTCTGCTTGGATTGCTAACAATGCCTCAGGGTTTCACACTGGGACTGATTCTGTCTGCTGTCTCTGACGGACATGGAAGATGTGTAATGTACCTTCGGGAAGCTCGTGGACTAGGTCGAATGGTGCGAAGCGATTGGTGGGCTGGAAACCAGTGCTGCTGTCTGGGTGGACCTTGGCAGGCTGGAGGACAGAGCTAAGAGAAACCGTAGGACATGGAGCAAAGGCAAACGCAAAATCCTAGGGCTGGAGCAACCCCGCCTTGCGTTAAAGGTGGGAGTGGGCAAAGTGACTAGAAAACAGCTTTGCAGAAAAAGCTTTGGGGTTGAGGTAGATAAGAAGCTGAACATGGGTCAGCAGTGTGCCCTTGCAGCAAAACGGGCTGTGTCCTGGCCTGTTGGTAGAAGAGATCTGTCAGCTCCGTTTGGAACTTTGGAGACAGCTTTTGGAGTGCTGTGTCCGGTGCTCCAGCTTGGGCTCCCCAGGACAAGTGGGGTGAGCCCGGTGAGGGTCTGTGAAGGTGCCTAGGAAGTACAGTGTAGAAAGTTTCCCAACATTCTTCAAGTTTCTCTCTTAAGCACCTTTATATGAGGGAGCCTGTTAGGTTTTTTTTTTTTTGTATTCTTTTGGAAAGTTAGGCTAGAATGTCCTGAAGAAGGAATTCAATGTGTTTTTGTCCTGTATGGTGAAGGAGTTGCACAGTAACAGCAAGTATTGCTTCATATAATCCAAATATGCAAACATTTCTTGGAATTAAACTTCATTCTGTTTAAACTATGGAAAAAATAACTATAAATAAATATTTTGCAAGAGCTGATTCCTAAGCTGATGCTTCTCTTTATTGTTAGAATTTTTGTTAGTTTAAAATGGTTTTTCATTAAAATTTGAGGAAATTATGGAAACATTTACCAATGTGAAAGGGATCATCTGTTGTCTCAGCATCTTGGAGAGCATTACTTAAATAAAAAGTGTTTTGATTAGCCTGTTTCCTGCGTGTTCTTGAGCTTTTGAGACAACACTTCAAGAAGCGTTGAAGGGACGCTGGAATGGTGTTTTGTTCTAGGAAATAAAATGTGACCTTGCAGGGATGTGGAGTTTTTGGAGCGGGTCCAGAGGAGGGCCACCAAAATGATCAGAGGGCTGGAGCACCTCTCCTGTGAGGAAAGGTTGAGGGAGGTGGGATTGTTTAGCTTGGAAAAGAGAAGGCTCCGGGGAGACCTCATTGCGGCCTTCCAATACTTGAAAGGAGCTTGCAGGCAGGAGGGGGACCGACTTTTTACATGGGTAGATAATGGTAGGACAAGGGGGAATGGGCTAAAAGTGAAAGAGGGGAGGTTTAGGTTGGACATCAGGAAGAAATTCTTCCCTGAGAGAGTGGTGAGGCGCTGGCACAGGCTGCCCAGAGAGGTTGTGGCTGCCCCATCCCTGGCTGTGTTCAAGGCCAGGCTGGATGGGTTCCTGGGCAGTTTGATCTCGTGAGCTAGTGGCTGGCAGCCCTGTCCACGGCAGGGGGGTTGGAACTGGATGATCTCTGAGGTCCCTTCCAACCCAAGCCATTCTATGATTCTTGCTTCTTTGTGAGAGTAATGGTTAAGCACAGTTTCTAGTGTCTTCCATATCACTGCAAGGGTAAAAGTATTAGAAGCAAAGCAACGTCAGACTTCTGTTACTAGCTAGAAATTTTAACAATGCAATTTGCTTTATATGCTGACTCCACTAAAATGTCTTCTAATTATTTTTGTCTTTGATCTTCTTCCAATCCTATCCCTGTGTTGCATGGATTCTGCCCCATTCTTGATTTAAATTCTTTTCAACAGATGCTGCAATTTTTTTTCTTGTCTTTCATCTATTTTGAAAATGTTCTCCTTGTACGAGCACTCTGTTGCTTTTGAGAGTGGTTCTATCCGAAGGCAAAAGCTGCGGGCTGTGCTACAATTTTTCAGAGCAAAAGCGACCTCTGTTAGGGGGGAGAGTGCAGTGTGAAGCTGTAATGTACAGATATTGCAATAACAGCAGCACTGATGAAAAACCAGGGACTGCATCAGCTTTGCAGAAGGCAAAGAGGAGCCAGAAGAAGAGCTGAGCCCATTTTCCTAACGGCTTTTACAGTGTGAAGGTGGGCAGTGTTCTGAACAAACCTTGCGTAGCATCCTGTGAGAACACAAAGCTCCTTTCTGTTGGTCTGAGCAACAAAAAAAAGCGTAGAGCAGCTGCACTGGCATTGGCCTGCGCTGTGGTACTTGGTTGTGTTTTGTTCTGGAAATAACATAGTTTGTGGTGACTCTACTGGTTCTAAAACTGGCTTTGGTTTCTTGGAAGCATGACTCACTGTAGAGTTGAGATATGCCTGCTAGTGTGCTCCTTGTGAGAGCACACTGTACTCTGTACATTTATGAACTTAAAATCAGCCCGCAGTGGCTGAAGAAGTCTCTTCACTGAGGTTTCTACTGGCCGATGATGTGTGCTTTCAGTTGTTTAGAATCAGCAGGTTTTTCTCTCTCCACCTTGCTGATAAGGCTTCTCTGCTCCTTCACAAGTATTACCTGAAACAAACTAGCAGTTGCTGGGTAGTTTTGGTGTGGTGTGAGCCACCCTTGTTGTGAGATACTTGTAGCTGGCTTTTTTTTTTTGAAGTTAAGATACAAATCTTTATTAGCTGCTAATTAGGTGCTTGTTTTGTAGCCTTATCAATCAGAATTCAAGTTTAGTCTTTCCTTGTAGACTGTACTTCTCAAGTAGTTGTGAGTGCAGTGCCGATTTAGGAGAAAAACTTTTGGGGTGATGGTGGAATTTGGGGGGAGGAATACAAGGAATAGCCTAAGCTACTTTTCTGGAGATGAGCGGCACTTCAATGTTCTCTTACAGTGCTGCAGTTATTAAGCTGTCCTTCTCTGTGAAGTAGCCCAGCAATGTAGAAAAGTGAACTGAGACGAAATGCTGTGTTGTCTTCCTGAAGAATTCGCCCCTGGTCTGTAATTGCTGGGGTCACAAATCCTGCTTGATTTCTGCTTTACTTGATAACCTTATACCTCTACTTAACTACTCGTGTGGCAGATTTCTTTTCCAGATTCAAACTGACTGATGGGTGGATGTGAGGGCTTTTGGTTGCTGATTCTGAAAGAGGGTGGCAAAGTGAGATAATACTGTCATGTCGTTGCAGCGATACGGTCTCCGGCTTCCAGAAGTTCTGAGCTGCTGGTGGTCACAGGTTTGCTTTGTGTTCTGGTTCTTGGTGCTTGGGCCTCAAAATGCCTGAGATGAGGATCTGGTGGTTTTTGTTTGGTTTGGTTTTTCACTGCTGCTGAAATAATTGTTAGAAATACCAAGAAATACCAAAGAACCATCTTCCAAGGAGAAATGAAATCTGGAACTTCAGTGGTGAGATGGTTAAGAGGATGAGGAGAGATGATGAAATGTGACACATACAAATAAAAGCTGACAATCGTGGCACGGAACAGACAGGATTACATGAATGTAGATGTCCAGGGCTTCCTTGGGAAGGATGCAGGCATTCCCCAGTGCAGTGGAAGGTGCCCTGTAAGGCAGTGGGTGGGCCAGTGGCTCTGGAGCTGTTGGGGTGCATTCTTGCAGGCTAGGCTTAATCCAGCATTGCGCAGTGGTTCCCGTCTGCAGCAGTCTGTGTTCTCTGAGGCTCTGTAAGCTAGTCTACAGTTGTGGTTTTGGCAGCTGTATATTACTGGTCCTGTGTTCCTTGTAGAACTTCCTAGGATGTGTGTGGCTGATGTTCTTAGTGATGACTTCTGACTTGCAGTGCAATGCCAGATACGTGACCTCCTTGTGGTGAGTTTCTCCTACCTCAGCTTCCCCACTATCAACTCTTCATTCCCCTTAGGCGAGTTTCTGTGATGTGGGTTAGCTAGCTTTGCTGCTGTCGTTTGTTACATACAGGGTGAAACTCAAACTGGGAAATATTTGCCCTGTTCATGAGCTTGATCTGACAAGCATGTAGATTTCCTTATCTCGCTTAAAATTGACATAATTCACCTGTTTCACAGTCCATCTAGATTTTTTTTTTTTTTTCATTTAGTGCTTTTCTTTCACAGCTACGGGGCTGGCAACTGAAGGTTGAGAGGTGGCCTAAATGAATCCTGTGTGCACAATATGTTCAGTGACATTTGTGTAGAGCTTCTATAAGTAAATTTCAGCATGCATACGTACTTAGGGTTATTCTAACGACAAACAAATTGGCTGCATGCTTAGTGATTGTGCAGTAGGATTTAGTTCTGCCAATGCTAAACTTCGTGTAATAGAGAAAACTGAGTCTGAAATGGGTTGAACTGACAAAGGTACATTTCAGCTTCTGGTAACTTGTATCCCATAACTGGAGTGCATCCCTGCAGGAGGGTCAAGCAATCAGTACATGAAGCACGAGTGCTAGTGATGAAGTGAGTTCAATTTGGGTGTGTAAGTGATGTGGACCTTTGTAGAACATTCTACTCAGACATCAGTTTCACATGTGTTACAGTTATTTATGCTGTGAGTAATTATTTACAGAAGACTTGCAGAAGAGCAGTCCAGATTTTTATAAATCAGAGAGATTTTGTCAGTGTACTCTCAGAGGTAGGAGCAAGATTGTATTTTGATCGTAAAGCTTGTAGGAGCACCTGGAAAAAGACTTGTTATTCTAGGGGACTTGTTACTCAGTGGTGGCAAGGGAAGCCTACTGAGTTAGTTTCTGGCTTGTTGCTGATAGGAATTTCAAATCTAGCTGAAATGATTTTGGGCTGTGTTGCATCTCTGAGTACAGAGCATTAACCTGTATTGTTTTTATTGTCAGGCCCCAGGGTGTGATAATAGCCCGGACTGCCTTGTGATGATAGAATCATTTAGGTTGGAAAAGACCTTCGAGACCACCAAGTCACACCATCAGCCTGACTGACCATGTCTCATCACTAAGCCACGTCCCCTAGTGCCACATCCACGTGTCTCTTAAATTCCTCCAGGGATGGGGACTCCACCACTTCTTTTGGCAGCCCGTTCCTTCGTTGACCACTCTCGTTGACCATTTCCATGAAGAAATTCTTCCTGATATCCAATCTAAGCCTCCCCTGGTCAACTTGAGACTGTTTCCTTGCATCCTGTCGCTTTTCACCTGAGAAAAGAGACTGATGCTCACCTTGGTAGAGCCTCCTTTCAGATGGTTGTAGAGGGGGATGAGGTCTCCCCCCAGCTTCCTCTTCTCCAGACTAAACGACTCCAATTCACTCAGATGCTCCTCACACACCTTGTTTCTTGTCTCTTCACCGGATTCGGTGCTTTTCTCTGCACACGCTCAAGCAACTCCATGTCCTTCCAAGCGGAAGTTGTCTAAACAGATCTGAGACACAAATTGTGTGTGTGATTCCCCCACTCCGTCCCGTTGACAGGACCCAATAAAATCCTTCTTTTTCTCTCTTTTTTACCCCTGTCTAACGGAGCTGAGTGTAATTTGTATTTCCCTAGTGGCTCTTCATGGCCAACTAGGGTTCTGTTCATGTAAGACCAGATGAGTGTTCCCACAGTTCCCTGATGTACAAAACAGGTCCAGTGACCACGGAAGCAAGTAAAACTGCATGTGGATGCATCCTTGGAGTGTATCTGCTGCTTAGATCATCTGTGCTATTAGTGTGTACTTTTTTCCTTTTTTTTTTTTTTTGATACGGTGTTGTGTCTCCCCAGGCGTGACTAGCATGAGTAAGTTCAGCCATGCCTTCTGATTTATTTTTATCTAAATGGTTTACTGTTGTGCAGTAGTCAAAAAACCAACCAAACAAACAAAAAAAACAGGAGATGATAAGGTATGAAGCATTTTACAGACAACGTTTGGAATTTGTGAGTTTAAATCCAGAGGCTCCAAACCTTTTGAGACGAGGCTCAGTGCTGCGCCACTACGAGCCAACAGATGGCAGCGTTGGATAAGTAGTACGGAGCTGGGGCCGCTCTGTGTTCAGGTAGCACGTGGTGTTTTTTGTCAGAAAGTTAAGGCGGTTAGCCTTTTAATTACTGTAGATCTGTGTTAATGATTTAATGTAAGGTTCCGGGATTGTTATTCACATTCAAAGGGCGGTTTGTGAGTTTAATTAAATTGCTCTAATTTAAATCATTTGCTGTCAATATTCTGGTCTTTATGTCCATTTAGTTGGTAGCGTGGCTATTGAACGTTAGGAAGGTCTGTCTGTTTTTCATGTCTCTGTTTTATCTGAGAGTTACCACTCTGCAGTGTGAACTAGGCTTTGTGTTGGACTCATTAGTTCCCCTTCCAGGGAGTCTATATTGTGGGTTTGGGTTTCATAAAGTGTCATAATTGTTAAACTAACCTTTTTCAGGAGCTGTTTCACTTGGAAGCTCTTTCCTGCTTTGCGTTTGATTTAGGGAGTTCGGTTTAGTTCCTCTAAGAGCTCCTGTTTGAAACACGAATTAAGGATTTTGCTTATAATGGTTAACACGATTCCCTGCTTATTTTCATTAAGGGATGATTAATTTTTGGTTTATTATAATAATTTTATGTCAGCTGTCTTAGAGCATCACGCTAAGACACTGAAAATTACGGAGACTGCTGAACAAATGTTATTTGTTGAAATGTACAACCACGGTGTAAGTAAAACCATGAGCTTAGCTAATAGGGCAAAGGCAGATGGTGTTCATGTTGCAGATTCAATGATGATGTTACAGGTTATTAATGATGGCATTGCAGGTAAATAACGATTGTCATTAGTGCAGTGCTGTTCTATGTTTCCAAGACTAGATTCTTCATTTATTCAAGCAGATTCTAAACAATACATGGATGTGGTTTAATCCTTTTTAAGGGAGAGTGCTGCTTGCTGTGCTCTAAGATCCTGAGTCAAATGTGGATGAGGCCTAGATAAATACTTAGCTTGTGAACCCTGTTATAATTAGCATGGGGTATGTGCAAATATATTTTATTTGCCATGAGTGAGCATGCAGCTGATGTTGAACTCTTCTTCAGGAACTTCCGGGCTGTAAAAGTTTTAGTTTTTTCCACTGAGAGTTGTTTTTTTTTTTTTTTTTTTCTTTTTTTTTAGTTGTTTTACCTAATCTGTTACTGTGAATGATGTTTAAAACAGCAGAGAATAGCAAGCTGGCCAAGAGCAATCTTTCCCTGGCAGAGGCTGGGAGCTTTTCCAGCTGTCTGCTGGAACGAGTTTGCAGGGAGGGAGCCTTATGCGAGTGGAATCGCAGCGTGCAGTCTGATACGAAGCTGGAGCAGATTGCCATGCTGTTTGTATCCATTCTGGAGGACATGGAATAACCATTGAGACTCCAGTCCTTCTATTCTTTGCTGTGGCATTGCTCAGAGGCCTATTTTGAAATAAAGCAAGTTACGCACAGGCTGTTAATCTTTCCCAGAAGCTTAGTAGTTACTGGTATTTGCAGCACACCTACAAATAGAGGCAGCTCACCCGAAGAGAATAAGCATCTCTGCATCTCAGTTGTGTTGCATCATAAAGCTGGGTTTTGGAATATTACACTGGCGTAACCACCTTCTGCAGTTCGTAGGGAATTTCCTTCTCCTTTTATCCAGTTTCTGTGATGTTTGTGCTTATCTCAGGCAGTTGTGGGTAGTTCCTGCGAGCAGACGAGCTCAGCTCCCTCTGGGTGCTAGGCTGGCCTCACTCGTGCAGTCTTTAGCAGAGTAATGCTGGGCTGTGATGCGGTGTGTCTGCAGAAACGCCCGTCTGTGGATCTTGTGAGCATTTGTCTGCTGCCAGCTGGAGTTAACACTTCAAGTGTTGGGGCTGAGGAAGAGGCTCCATCTATTTAAGCAGAAGACATTAGCATTTGTCTTGTGTGTCAAATCCCTGGCTTTGGAATTTGCTTACAGAAAGAAACTAAGCAGAAACTTTGTCTCGGATGGCTATAAATAGGCTTCGAGTTAATCGTGCCAAAACTGAATTGCTGTTGATTGGTACAAGACACTGGTGTGTAGAGAAGTGAGGTTTTTGGAGTGCGATTTAATCGAAGACAGATCACTTGGCTGCTGATTTTATTAGGCATCTTGGACCCTCAGCTTTTGTTGGCCAGACTTTAAGGGTAAAAGTGTGCTTGTTTGTAATTGATTCCCTAAGTGATAGTTGACTTGAAATTCTGTTGCTTGTTTATGGGTTGGCAATTTTCTGTTTGCTATTATCACTCTTTGAAAAAATCACTTATGGTTGGTGAGTGTTAATCTGCCTTTGAGAATGGAAAGATGCAGACCATCAGATGATGGCACATTTGAGCGTCCAGTATACATTTAACTAGAAGTTTGGGTCTTATGACTGGTAGTGATGAAAGGAGAATATCAGCTGAATGCGCTTTAGAAGTTTACTAACTAGGAAATAAAAACTTAAGACGCTTGTCTGGGGCAGTCACTTTGACATATCCTCAGAATATACAAATAATCTAAATATTCTTTGTAACATTACAGTAGAATTTGGGAAACCCTAATACAATTCTTTATTAAAGGATAAAAATGTTGAAAAGTTTTTTTTTTTGTTTGTTTGTTTGTTTGTTTTGTTTTTTTAATTAAATATAGATGGGAGGAAGGGGAATTTCTCCATGAGCCATTTTTGGTGAGACATGAATGTCCTTTTGTCAAAAAGGGCTTATTGGGAAACGAATGTGTTTTCCAAATGGCTTTGTTCTAGCCATGATTTATCAAATGCAGAGCAGAAAAGCACCGTTGTCTTCTGTAGATGGCTGGTAACTCACCTAGAGCTGTATATTTTGTTGTTGGTGGTGGTTCCCGTGTTGAGGCTGAAGTACGCTTACATGGAGGTGACTGTAAGCTTCTCTTGTGCTGTTGGTGAATTGGGAACAACTTCTCGTCATGTCCGCCAGGGTGGTGCTGCTCATCTGCAGGCAGACAGTCCACGCAGTGGGTACAGGAAGTGGAGTTCATTTCTGGGGTGGAAACTGATGCAGAGGAGGAGGCTGGGGAGAGGAGTTTTAAGTAATGCTTTAGCAATGTTTTCCCTGACCACCTGTAGGGAGTGGGTTGTAAACTCGTGCTCATGACCCCTCGCGGACTGTTGCAGTCTTTCACGGCTAACAGGCCAAGAGGCACCTGCGTGGCTGAGCTTTCCTTTCCCAGGCTGGGCTGCTGATTTGAAGTTTGTGTTTAGCAGGTTGTCAGAAACCTCCAGTGACAGGAAATTCATAACCTCCTTTGAGTGATTAACTATGTTTCTCCTTTCTGTAACCTTAATCTTTTAGCAGAGTTCAAGCCCATATCCGTGCCTGTGTTTTCTTCAGTGGGTACGGAGAACAACTGGTTCTTTTCTTCTTCACAGCGACTCTTCACGTGCTTCAATGCTGTTATCACTTCTTCCCGTAGGTTTCTTGTGTCTAGACAAAATAGCCCTAATTCCTAAAAGCTTCTCCCATAGTTCATGCCCACTAGATCTCTGGCCCTTTTAGTTGCTCTCCTCTGTCTGGACGTTCTCTGCTTTATCTACATCAACCTTCACGTGCATTAGTCCATTCGTCTAGGGTGTGCAGTTCTGGTAGATGGGTGGTAGGTGGATTTCTGACACTTAGTTCAAAACTTGGTTTATGAAACCTTCAGATTTAGATCACAGGACAGATGGAATCTAGATGAAAGTCTGTTAGGGAATAACTTTCATAACTGGTGCTTTTAAAGTCAGAGGGGCACACTTACATCTGTGGGAGATAGTTTAGAAAAAGAACTGCTCGAGATGGAAATATCAGTCTCTTTACCAGCTGTATACTATCCTGAAAAAAATCTTGCTTGTTTGCAATTTTTAAAAAATGTATCTGAATGCTGCTGATTGATAGAGCTTTAAAGGCTTTTTAAAAGTTTGATTTTATGGCTTATGTAGATACAGCACTGTTGTTCTTAATAGCAGTATTCTTGGTTATTGAAGAATATCACCTGTACGTTGGTAAGCAGAGATTGTCATCACACTTCTATTGTTTGCCTTTATTTTCTCTGCTGTTATTTCACAAATACTTCGGCACCATTTTTTTTTTTTTTTGACCATTGTGGTCTAAAGCCTCATTAGTTTATTGGTTTGCTGCAAAAGCACACAGATCTTTGCAAGTATCTGTACGTACGTGTTGGAAAAGGGAGAGGGCAGAGCATGAGTCTAGGTCCTGAGTGGGCCGGGGATGGCTTATTTTTCATTTAGCACTGGAGTTTGCTTATGCTGAGTGAAAGCATTTGAAATAATGTGCTGGAGAAACTAGAGCTTTAGACTTGGAACACTTTTTATTCTAGTGTTTTGTGCGGTGATTGGTTTCCTCGGGTATTTTGTGTAACTTGATCTGGTAAGGACTCCCATCTTGTCACCAGTCCTTTGGGCCTAAACTATCTTCGTTCTTCCTCAGTGTGCTAGCAATCTTGGAAATCTAGGGTTTACTAGTGTATGTAACTTAAGATGTTTCTTTAGTGTTAGAGTTTAGTGTCATAACAAGCAGAGAAACAAATGCTAGATGCCTAAATTCAAGGGAGAAAAAAAAAAATAGAGAGAAATATTACATGAAAATTTAATTTTGGTAACAGAGTTGAGATCTACAAGGCTCCATAATAATGAAAGTTCTGTCTTTTTTTCGTTTAATTTTTTTTTTTTTTTTTTTTTTTTAAGCCTCCAAAACATTCAAAGCAAACTTTTTGGCAAAAGAAGTAAGCTATCAAAGAAAGGTGTTGTGAACACCTTCTCCCCCTCCTTCATGATACCAGAGTTTAGGTCAATGGGTTGAGAATTCTAGCAGCTGGTGCAGATTCAGTCTGTCAGATTTCAGCCTTAGGTTCGATTGCAGCAATTGTACAGCTCATTTTTCTGGTTTCTTGGAATGTACTTAAATGAGTAAGCACTTTACAAACTGTTTAATGTATCAAATTTAGTGTCCCAGTAACTGCTGCACTGTTAGTCATTGCTAGATGGCACTGTGTAGCTGCGCTGTCACCACAGTTATTACTGAAACCTATTTTTGAGAACTGTTTAAACTAACATTTAGATTAAAAATGGCATTTTATTGAATTTTATTGTCAATTCAGTCACTTAATTGATCCCACTAAAAATGATCTCTTGGCTCAGGAACTTATTTTACATTGTTTGAAAGGATTCAAAAGTTCAGACATGGCCCTGGTAATGGAAGTGAAATTTTCCTGCGTTTCCCACACGATTATTAATGTGCAGAGGCATTGCATACATTAGGCTTGGGTAAATACCCTAGAAGATTATGTAGAAAAAATTAGATCCATTGTCAGTTAGAATATGGTCACAGAGGAAACAAACCAGGCGCTAGTATAAATACGTTTTGAGATGAGAGGGATTTGTATGGTTTTTCTTAATCGATCGTTAGCGCTAGTTACTTGAACACTTTATTTTCAGAATCTTAGCTAGTAAAGCTTAAAATTATTCTAACTTTTTTTCTTTGTTTAATTAGAGTTTTTGACTTCAGAGTGGATTTGCCATTCTATAAGCATGGTAGTTCATTCATGAAAAAGATCATATCCAAATAAAGCCTATGGGTGCGGTACCACGCCGCACGCAGCATGATGCAGCTAGGTTTTTCTGTGTCCAATCAGGATGGTGTGAGGCTTCTTCATAATGATCAGCATGAGCAAGAGGCTTTCACTGCGCTGGAAGTACGATATGCGAAGCAGTCTGTTTCGCTTACTGTAGTTAAAAACATTTTAGAAATTCTGACAAGGCAGATTTTCGTGGTTCTCAGGTATGTACATAAGGGAAGCTTGCATCTCTTAAAGATGTAGCTTCTTCCAACAGAAGAAAAAGGGTTGCCTCAGGTGCAGCTCATTCTACGTATCATTAAAAACAAAACTCCAAAGAGCCTGTGCAGTGCGAAGTTGTCAGTTGCATTACCAGACTGCATGTTTACTGTGTGCATGTGTGAATTTTCTGGCATCATGAAGTGCATTTCACTTGTTTTTGGGGAGGGGGACATGTATGCAGGTACCGAATGCTGTAGTTGTCTCTCACTGTTATTCCTACCTTGATTTATTTGATTAATTACAGTGTTCCTGACACATTTAGTTCCTGACATCTTGCTTGTTGCCTGTACTAGTGCAGCAGTGACTATTTGCTTTGTTTGTATACAGTGTCTTTAATTTGTCTCACCTTCCTGGCACTGACTGAAATCACGCTTGCACTTGGAGTTCCAGGTGTGCTAGGTAGCATACACTGGAGAGAAAATGTATTTGGTGTGCCACTGGATGACTTTCGAAAAAGTTTCTGGCAGATACTTGCACAAGGGCTCTTCTTTCTTATAGGAAGATTCTGAGCCAATACTGGGCAGTTACTTTTGTTTCCTGTAGCTGCGAAACTTTTAAAAACATTTTTCACTCAGTTTTTGGGGAAGCCTCATGCTT
>VXAV01007171.1:75821-120490 GCA_013399715.1 Alectura lathami | reverse complement strand
TGAAGAACTGTCCTTACAAAGGTTGTACGCTAGAAGGAAACAGAAAGTGGTTTATAGCTGCGTGTAATTTTTGAGATGCTGAAATTACAGCTAGCTGAATTCACTGTATGAGTCTGGATGGCAAAAGCTGCTGATCCCTGAATGTGGTACAATGATTCTACAGTAATTACGCCTCACTTTAAAGTGTGAAAGAATTAGTTTAATATAGCTTTATTTTGCAGGTTTTCACAGCCCTTGGTTTGAAGCAGTAAGGCAGCTTGTAGGATGATTTAGCAACTTATAGTTGGCTCAAGTTAAGATATTTTTCCTCCTGTGTCTGGGTTAATTTAGTTCTACGAGAAAATGGTTTAATATTTAAAAAAAAAAAAAATACTGTTTTTTTTTCTAGGAGATTATTTTTTTGGTTCTTATTCCTTCAATAGAACAACCAGTGGAAGGATCAGTTCTTTCTAGAGACTGGTAACTAAATTGTGATTCAAGAAGGTATTTATAAGTTAAGAGCCTGTCTTTTCTCATCCTTACTGTTAATGGACACTCAAAGAAGGAAAACTAATGTGTTTTTCTAGCCTTCAGTTTAAAAAACCCAACCAAACCAAAGCCATTAAACAACTTATGTGAACAGGAGTTGGGTTTGTTGTTTTTCTGAGATCCAAGGTGCTGAGAAATGCTTGCTAATCAGCAGCTTACCCCCTATAAAATTGTTTTAAACTTTGATAGTTAATATTTTTCATTGACACAGTCTAAATTTTTGTAAAACAATTCCACTCTTCTTAACAGTAACTTCAGGATCTAAATCAAGAATACATTTTCATCTGTAGAAAGTGTGAGGCTAGTTAATGTCTTGCCAACACTGAGTGTGTGACTTATGAAACAAACTGTGTGGCATTTGGTACCAAGTTGTACACAATTACTTCAGAGACATTTCAGGATTTAAAACACATGCCATCTGTGTTGCAAACCATATTCTCGATAAATTGATTCCTAGAAGGAAAGATTTAAAACTTGATGAATGAGGCGGGTTTAAGATGTGTTTTCCGTGGAACTGCTCACATATCTTTCTATACATTGAAACATAGTTTTGTAACCTCTACAGAGTCTGCTGATTTTTGGCATCACTTTCTCTAACATTGTTTCACAAGTGTTTTTGTAGTTATATTTGGGAAATAGTATCTTTTAAAGTGAGATTACAGAATAAACAGGGAAGAGTTTTCTTTGGCAGATAAAAGCCTGCTAAAATTGGACTTTCCATCCTTGCGTAAAGATACGTTTTAGCTCCTACTTCAGAAAGGGAAAGCTGAATGTACTATCAAAGCAGGTGTTTAGAAACTGTTTTCACCATGTAGTCTGGGTTCCTACCTTAAGTCTAGTTAGCTAAGTGAAATCATACTTGCATTCCTGAAGCACCCCCTGGAGGTAAGGAGTTCAGTAGTGCTGGCTTTTTTTCCTTTCATGCAGGGAGCTTTGCTCTTAGCTCAGACACCCGAAGAGTAGGAATAGTCATTGGTATGAACGCTTTCCTTCCTTCCACACTCGTTCTTAACACAGAACCTTATCTTCCCTCAAATTGCATAAATCCCTTGAATGTTTGGTCAGCCTTAGAGTTCTAAAGGCGTTTTGTGAGTATACGTAAGCATGTGAAGTGCGTTAATGAGTTACAGTGGAAAGTCACACGATGGGCCAGCAATACCGTTCTAGGTTCAGCTGAACTTTCAAGTTTGATGCGTTCTGTTAGTTGAGGGAGGGCTCAGGATTTTGAGTTCATCCTTCTGCTAGGGGCATAGCTAACAATGAGCTGGCGGATGAAATGGTCCTTGGGTAAGTCCTGTTGTGGCAGGTGTGATTGCTAGGCCTTTCTGAGGTGCCTCCTGATAATGTTCAGTTTGTATCCACAGATCACCATTAAAGCAGATAAGCAGTTGCACTGTTCTTTGACATTTCCTCTAAACTGCCTTGCTGGAAAGCTGTCCATGCTTTTGATAATAGTTGGTAACTAGTGATTGGACTCTCTTGCCAGCTACTGTTGAAATACTGTAAATGCTGTCTTCGGAATGAGGCGGATTCAGGCCATTTCTATAATAACACCTGTAGACCATTGTATGCTTTTCTCTAAAACAAACAAAGCAAAAATTGCAAGAAGCACATGGTGAGACTGCTGATCTTGTATTCCATGATGTTGTGCAATGGACAGGTGCTCTGTTTATCTCTGAATTCAATACAGATTATTAAAATTCACTTTTTTTTTTGTCCTATGGAATTAATATTTCCATTATTTTTTCCCCAATATAGTGAACTTGAAATATTCTTAATGATCTCATATTTTAGATATATTAACAGGATGTTTTAGTGCTGTGTGAGGGCAGGTGAAGATAAAAGGGCAGTTTTGTAACAAAATCAATGCAAGGTATTTTGATAACCATTGTTTTTTATGATATTTGAATTCTGGAGTACTTCCCTGTTCAATTCCTTTTGCTCCAGTTGCAGTAAGTTCACGTTTGTGTGTGCAGTCAGCCTGGTTTTCATAACGTGATCTCATTCAGCAGTAGGAACAAGACCATAGAATCCCAGGATGGCTTGGGTTGGAAGGGACCTTAAAGCCCACCCAGTCCCAGTCCCCTGCAGTGGGCTGGTTGCCACCCACTGGATCAGGCTGCCCAGGCCTCATCCAGCCTGGCCTTGAGCACCTCCAGGGATGGGGCACTCACAGCTTCTCTGGGCAGCCTGTGCCAGGGACATTTAACTTAATCTCCTCTCTTTTAGTTTAAAACCATTCCCCCTTGTCTACGCTAGGAATGAGGCTAGTAAATGAACGGTATGTGCTCTGCAGCATTATAGACAGCTAGTTCTGTCTGCTTCTCGGTAAGAAGTACAGTTTATTTAGCTGAAGCATTTTTTACATTGGAAAACATCAGGTTATTTCTGGGCTTCGGTCTAGTAGGATATGACTGCAAACTAAAAAACAAACTCCCAAAAGTGTAATGTAAGATGTTAAGTTAAGGAAAAAAAAAAATGCAGAAGTTCATGTTTACCCTAAAACTATGATTAAATTGGTATCTTATCAGGTAACGTGGGCTGAGGCAACCTTAACTTTGTTTACACTGTTCCCAGAAGTATCACTTGCGAAATGCACTCAGTTTCTGAAGTGACCAGAGACAAATATCTAATAGGGATTGACCTTAAACTAACTTTTTTCTTGTTACTTCAGTACCTAAGCGATTATTTTAACAAAGTATTTTGATGCCTTTCTTAGTATCTAATCCTACGTAATGAACTCTTTGGTGGGCTACCCTGAGAATTGTTAACAAGATGACAAAGTGTACGTTATTCAGAAAAGAATGTAGTTGGTGATTTACATGGGGAGCACCTCTGTTTTCCTCAGACTTCAGCAAAGATGGTCAGATACTTAGGCTGCAGTAATGTTTCTATATGGGAAGCTGTTTGTACTACATAGCCCATTGTGAACTTTTTGTGTAGATTTTAATTAGTGTGTTTCTCTTATCACTTGCTGCAGTAGAGTTGGAGCATTGGCTGACCTGAACTGGGTGCGTGTGTTCGGTATCGATGCTGTATGTCTGGATCCACCAGACAGCAATCTTTCATTTTGACATGCATGTAGTCAAAGTAAATTAATGTTTAAAATCGGAATGTTTGAAGAGTGTGCATTCATAATGATCTTCAGATTAGTTTGAATAGGAGTGCATAGTGCTTTTTTTTTTTAAATTTATTTACATTACGTGCAGGTAAAGTTTGCAGTGTTATTGGATAAGACAATTATGTTGACTTGTTTTCCTCCTACTTGCGAGCAGTATTTATTGAAAGCCTTTAAAACGCTGTAGTAACAGAATTCAAATTCTGCATGTCTCAATGTGCACTGTGTTTTCATTTAGCTTAAACAATTTGTTTCAATTTTTTGCATTTTGTACTTGAGAATGTGCATGCAGTCATGCTTAGAAATCACTAGCATGTTGCAGGAAGGCCCAAGTCATCGCAGCTTTTGTGGTCTGTCAGAAAACTGCCCTTCGGTCTAATTTTGCTGTGGACAAGTGACAAATCATTTTGCTTCTTTTCACCTAGTAATTGATGACTTCTGGCTAAACAGACAATGGGCAAATAGAATTCTCGTACTTATTAATCAGTTCTTCATTAGGTAACTTCCTAGCCTGCATTAATTTTACTGCCTAATAGCAGAGTACCTTGAGTATGGAGGTTTGTTATTAAATGATCCGTTCTAGTCTTGTATTGTTTCCTGTTTATTGCGTTTGTGGGTTCATCTGATGCCTTCCCTCCAGAAAGATTCAGCCATGGGGAATATTAAAGTGCTTTTGTTGTTTTCTGTTGACTGGCAATCTGGTTTTAAACTATCTGCAGGGCAAAAAGAGGTTCCTCACTTCTTGTTTTCTCTTGTCTTACCTGCTTTTAGAAAGAAAGAAAGAAATACTGCTTTGACTCCAATAGAATTTTACAGCGGGAGATGTGTGTGTGTGATTGCAAAGCCAAGTATTTTCACTGTATTATGCTTTGAAATAGCTGTTTTCATTAAATACGTATTTTTAAGGTCTTTGGGTGAAAAGCTAGCTGCATTTCTTGTTTGCTGCCTCTCCTTGCTGTTGGGAGTTTTTGTTAAATTCTAACCATCATTTTTGCCTTGTTACTTCTGTAGGTAGAACAAAAAACAGCCAGGGATTAGGCTGCTGGTATGAGTACTTCCATTATGCGGTCTCGTGTTGTTCTGTCTGTATCCAAGCCTGAAGTTACTATGCAGTGTTTTTGTTTGGGGTTATTCTTCTAACAATAAAATAAGATTATGGACTGAAAATGTGAATCAAGGAAAGAGAACTCTGCAGATATCTGAAGTGATATTACTCAGATAATCTCAGTAACTCAGGTGAAGTGTTATGACTCAAATTCAGTGCAGCTCTTTTTGTGCACCTTTTCCTTCGTGCACTTTCTAAACATTGGGTAGTGATACCACAAATATGTGATTTTTGCTGTCTGCCTACAGAGTAAATTTCTGTGCACAATAATAACTGTGGGTTCTTTTCAGCAAATGTTAGTGTGCCTATTGCTGTGGTGCGACAGGCGTGACCTACATTTAAGAAAGCCCTCTGGGTCTGTCTGGTTCATTACTGTCTACTTGCAGATGCTTCTTCATAGATGTTTAGTTGAGATGCTTTGCCAACCTCTAGGGTTTTTTTTGCGAAATTTTGATGTAGTGGTTTACAAATTCACAGTCTCCAGGATGAATGAACAGAATCTATCCAGGGCATAGCTCTAAGTGTCCTTCTGACTTGTGAAAGTAAAGGAGACTGCCTTAGTTTTCTTCTTCAGTAGTGGCAGGCTGGTTACAGGAATTGGTGTGATGTTGAGGGTAGTAATGATCTTTAAGTTAACCAATACTGCTTGTATTTGAAGCTGCTCCATCAGACCGTGTAGTTTGCTGTACAGTCATTATTAATGCTCTTTGTCCGTGTTTCTTAGTAGTTAAAAGGTTAAGCAGTTCACAGGAGGAGGTGGGGGGAACAAAACCAGTTTGCATTTTGTCAATTTTAAACTTCAGCTATCAGTAAATCATTGCAGCAGCCTTCATTATCAGTTGTTTGCACAAAAAAAAAAAAAAAAAAGGAACGGGGGTGGGGGGGGGAGTGGAGAAAACCTGTTAGAGTTGTGTCTGAGGGGACCATCTGCTGTAGTTCCCAGTGTTGTCAGTGAGATAAGGGATAAGCTGTGTAAACAGAGGTACAGCAAAAAAAAGGCAGGCCCTGTTCAGAGAGACATGTGCACGATTTGGATGTGGGTTGATAACGGCCTTAGAAAGTCAGGGGACTTAGAGTAAAAGTCTGTCAGGCCCAGGAGTGATGCATTTAATCTGAAGCTCCAGACATAGCTTATTAGCCTGAGTTTGCCTTTGAACTGACTTCCATAGCTTTCTTCTGATTTGCTGGAACTCCTACAAACAGAAAATATGCATGAGTTGCAAAGGATTTTTGAAATACTGACTCTTCTTTTACTAGCTGTTCTAATAAATGCTAAATCAACAAAAATAGATGATTTTTATGAATATATGGTGTAGGTATTAAATGTTTTTGGTTTTGAGGGAGAAAACAGGTAATCACTTGCTAGAACAAATGGGCCCATGTGAACAGAAACTGTCGAAGAACATTTTTGGCTATTCACCTGGCCAGGGGTCTCCCTAGCAGATCTTGACATGCCTTGGACCTTTGGAGATAATGTGAAGTAGGAACAGATTACCTCAAGTAGGGAGGGGGGTACCTGAGCGTTTTGTTAGAGTCGCACCTGGGCTGTAAATTGCAGCACTATGGGGTGCAGGTGTCTCTTTGGCTGCTAGTCCATCCGTAGCACTGCTAGTGCAGAGTCTGCTGCAGCATGTATGAACTAAGCTCAGATCTCTTTGGGCTGAGGCAGGCATCAGGTTCTGGTACTGTACCCCCTTCCAGCTGAGATTTCTGTGTTGCTCTCAGTGATGTATCTGGCTTTGTGGTGCCTGAAGTACTGGAAAATGGTGAAGAAGTTTGCATTTAAAATAGTTAAACTTTTCACCAGTCATTTTCTAGCTGCCTCGGTAGTGCTTTGGGGGAAATGTATGTACAACTTGGAATTTTTTGGATAATGTTATGGGGTTTTTGCTAAGATTCCTGGAGCCATCTGTAACAACTACTAGGGGCTCTCTGGGAAAATAGAATAATGTTCTGAGCGAGAAAGGGTAGGACAAGTTGCCTGAAAATTGGATCTAGCGTCCTGCTGCTTGCCCAGGATTGTCTCCCCTTCCATCACATGAACTATCCTCTCTAGTAGCTGTAGAGAAAAAGCAAAGATTTCTCTGTCGGTGATGATGTGAGGAAACTGAAGAGGTGCCAAAGCCTTCTCCTTGCTGACTGCTGGGATGTAACATGCTACATTAGGGGAAAGTTAGCTGGGTGGATGCTGGCCCATGGGTGTGTGGTGTTACTCCTTTGGGGAGGAATAGCTGTGGTGAATCGTACCCCAGGGGGCTGGAGCCTGAGGTGCCGAGGTTCGCAGCAGACCGGAAAGGTGGGGTTCTGTGTGTGGCAAGAAAAAGTGGAAGCGGGGGCTGTCAAACCGCTGGGGCAAAGAAGGGAACTGTCAAATCCAGCAAAACGTTTGAGCATGGCTGACCTCTATGGCAGTTTGTTTTCTAGTGACTGTATAAGGCATGAATGGTTGTACTGGTTATTAGGAAGCCACTAACAGTATATAGGTAACATTTTCCTAACTTTGGGATCTGGCAGCAAGCCTGAAATGATTCTATTTACAATATAAATGCTGATTTCTCTCATGAATACTCATAGACCGTTCTGTGCTGGGCTTGCCTAATGCCTCTGTCGCACGTGCAACTAAGTGTTGCCAGCGTATGCGAAGATTTGTGTGTGACTCTTCTCAGCGGTGCCCAGTGGCAGGCCAAGAGGCAACGTGCACATATCGAAATACAAGAAGTTACATTTAAACATAAGAAAAATTATTGTAAGGATGATCAAACCCTAAAACAGGTTGTCCAAAGAAGTGATAGAATCTCCGTATTGGAGGCATTCAAACCCTGACAGACGCAGCCCCTGAGGAAGCTGCTCGAGTGCCCATGCGTTGTGCAAGGTTTTGGGCCAGGCAGTCTCCAGAAGTTCCTTTCCACCTCAGCCATTCTTTGATTCTACAGAAGTGATTTTACACACCAGCTTCAGAGGCTGTTCGTGATAAGGAGGAGGAAGATGGTCAGCTGAGTTTTTAATCTGGTTAGTTTCTTGTCAAAGTATTTGTTGGCGTTTTTGCCTCTTGGGTTTGATGAGGTACCTTCATGACTTGTAGGGGATGGAAGAAGTTGCAGGAAGTTGAAATGCAATCCTGTTACTGTTTCATGTAATGGAAACTATGATCAAAACTTCAGAAATGAGATGCTGGTTGGAAGAGTTCCTTCAGTTTTTTCACTCTTCCAGTTCACGCTCATATTTTTCACATAATCAATACCTTATTGCAGGACGAAAAAGAACTCAGTGACCATAAAGTACTTCTTAAAAACAGAGTTCCAAGACTCTGAATGTAACACTCTCTTTATTAAACCAATTGATTTTTCTTTTATACTGTTTTCTGTTTGTGACAGTTTTCCTTTTTTCCTGATAGCTTTTTTTTTTCCTTCTCAGTACAGGAACCTTCATTTTTTATTGTCAGAACTTGGTTATACTTTTATGGATTCTCAGCTTGCAGAAAGTTTCCTAAAGTCGTGTTCTGCGCACAGGACTTGGAAATTCATGAGACAGTTGTCGGTGGTAGAAGTTGCTGGCTTTGCTTGGACGTTGCAAGGAGGGGAGATAAACAGCTTGCCTTTGTCACAGGGAATATGTGGGAAGTAGGTCATTGCTGATCTTATCCCTGTCAAAGAGTAAAATTAGATCAGATGTGGAAAATGTGACCCAGAGAATTTGTGTGCAACTCTTCATCATCAGAAGAAGGTGAATTATGTGCGTGTATTGCTGCATTTATACTGATTTTAGCACTTTTTTTTCCCATGTGGTATGGTACCTCACATCACACGCTCACACCCCTTCAGGATTAAAAAAAAATTTTTAAATTCTTGAAATTCTGTTGAACTTTGTGTAACTATTTATGAGTAAATTGCTGATTTAATGATGTTTCAATCATTGTTGTACAGTTAGGTTTGATGATATAAAGTATTTGCAACTGAATTAACTAAGGAGTTATTTTACAGATTTTGCCTCTCTTGTTTTTTGCATGTGTTTCATAGCGCTTTCTTTTGCTGTAGCTTCATCTTCACCTAATATTTCCTTATTTATTTGAAATTCCATGCATTATGAAACGGTGACTTCTCTTCTCTATGAATATGAAGAAAAAACATTTCAGATCTATCCTTCACCTTGAGCTGCTGCATTTAAAGGCCCAGCGTCAGAAGATACTGTGGGTCAGATGTAGTGGTTTTTTTTTTTATTTTATTTTTTTTCCCTTCAGTCTGGTCTGGAATGATGGTGTCTCAGGCTTTTGTGGTGAATTTGAAACTCTGTCTACCTACAGTGGTGTCTGGTGTCTGCTAGATGCTTGTTTCTTCTTAAACATGTCTGTCCTAATTTTACTGTATCCTGTTCTAGAACAAAATAGTGAATGTTAATGTATTAGCCAAAGCCTGCATTCAAGCTTCTGTTGGTCCTTTCTCACGTGAAGCAATGAAGTTAACCCTTCCAGGCATTTTGTAATGTGTTGGAGACCTTTAGTTCCAACGTTTAGTTCAGCTTTCTCTTCGCTCTTTTCCATAGTACAGAAAATGTTGCAGTTTGGAGAATTGCTGCTCCAACGAATAAAACTAATTAAAACTTGAAGAATGTGGTTTTTGTTTTTACAGCAAGTTAATTTAGTTTCCATTGAAAGTAAGTTCTGAATAAATGGTATCTGTCATCTTTTGTTTACCTAAATGTTCTGACTGTGTCAGTTGCCTTAAAGATGAAGGGCTGTGTGTGTGTGTATGTGTGTAGACCACATGCCTCTGTCTGATGGCTGGTGGAGAGGTGTAGAAACAAAGGGGAACGTGCACCGATGGAGGAATAATCTTCAGGATAGCTCCTTTTTAAATATTCTTTCCTCTTGTGAGTCATCTTTTATTTGTGCTGACTTTGAAAACTGCTGTCTGAAAGATATCACAAACTGCTGTTTGCTTTGTTATTTTATTAAAAAAAAAAAAACTTTTACATGTAGACCAATTTTAAAGTGATGATGATTATCAAGTTGAAAAAATCCTCTCATCTTGTATTTCAGTCAGTTCCAAACGGTTTTTCAGTACAAATACAAGGAATTGTGAGGACTGCGGGTGCGAGGGCCAGGGGTTTAGCAGCGTGGGTGGGGCGGGCCGGGCCGGCTCGCAGTCACTGCTGAGTTCTGGTCGGTGCTGGGGCTGTGTGCCAGCTGGTTGTGGGGAGGCTGCTTTAGTGCCAGCTGGGGCTGCGCTTCACGTGGCCCCAGCTTTGGGCAACCCATTTGGGCATACCGACATCCAGATAGCTAGGGAGTGGTGCGTGGCCTCGGTACATGCATCTTCAGCTTTCCAGGAATACAAAGAAAATATCTTGGGGTCGTATTCTAAAATACAGGTGTCTCTTCATTGTTCTCTGTGGTAGAAAGATCAGTGGGGCAAGTGAGGTCCCATGACCTTGATTAAACACATGGAAGCAGTTTTGCTGTTCCTTTTAAGGCTTGTTCCCCACTTACTTGTTCATTTAGAAAATATGGAAGAGCTTCAGAACACATTGCTGGGCTGTCTGGAAAACCATCTATCTGATTTTTGTCTTAATTAGCAGTATGAAGAGTGTGATTAATTCCTTATTCACCATCTACCACAGTGGGCAGTCCTTACAAAAACAAAAAACAAAAACTAAATCTTAGTATTGTTTGACCAGACATTTTATACCTGTAAAGCAAACCACAATAAGAGAAAAAGAGGAAGAAAGATTATTTTTTAAATGCTTTGTGTTTCTGCAGGAATGGATTGGTTAATTTGGTAACTGCTGTTTGCAGTCAAAAATAGAGGGCAGCTCTTACTGGCTGTCGCTTTGCGAGTAGGCTGTTTGTGGAGGCCTTGCAGGGAGGTAGACCCTACATGAGCAATGGCGTGTATCTGACCTGAGGAGTAGGGAGAAGCAGAGGAGAAGTTAGCTGTGAGTAGGGGATGGAAGAGTTTGTTCTCATGTAGCAGAGATTCGTGGAGAGGAGGAAGGAGGACCAGCGTACTGGGGACAGGAGGGAGGTCTGAGAGAGAACTGCACAGTGTGGGTCTTGACTTTTTTCCTGCCACAGCTGGACCACTTTGTTTTAGGTACATGTGATTCGACAGAAAGACAAACAAATGCTGTTAAATGAATATACTTCCCTCTTTGAAGCCAAAGGAAAGTACTTTGCTGTTTTGTAGGCTGTTAAAGATGTACATGCTATCGTAGAGTGCCCCAGTGCTGCCAGCCTCGCCGGCTCCCACGCCAGCACAGTTCTGCTGGTGCAGGGGTGCTTAGACTGTGAGCTACGTGATGCCAAAGCCGTAGCACTGGATACTGCTATTTCAGAATGTACCGGTCTTTAAAGTGCAACATAACCAATTTGTTCACATTTTGAATGATTCAGGATTTTAACAGTAGTGACAGCCTTGTGGTCTAGATGCTTCGTTTCATGCCATATGTCCCGCTTGTACTTTAATTCTGAAATGTGCTTGCATAATGATTTAAAAGTGCTTTAAGTATTTCACTCCACATCATCTAGCTCTTCTGACTAGATTATTCAGCGCCTTGTTTTAAAGGCAGATGACATGCCAAGTGTCTTCTGAAATTCAGCTCTATAACTTGACATCAGAAAGCAGTACCCAGATATTAACAGACTGAGCGCTGTGATGCATGGCACTGTGTGAAGGGACTTGTACCTCCAGCTTACCTTGCCACAGGGCCTTCACAGTGTCACAACTGCATGTTTAATATCCATCAAATGCATCCAGTCTTACCAAGTATAACCCCCTGTAGCCTCATCTGAGCTCCTAAGCCAATGTACAAAATGCTGAATGTATTTTTGGACATTGACTTGGACGCTTTTAACCCTACTGGCCATGCCTGGGAGAACGGAGGTTGTGACGGCTGTAATTAAATGTGGTCTTCCTTTCTTTATAACCCAGAACGCAAACTAAAAGGCATGAAAGAAAAAATCTTTTGTCAGTCTAATAGAGGGATTTTGTTTGATCATGAAGCTGTCAATTGGGTAGAACTAAGCTTGCAGAGACCTATTTAAGGTTTTTGTTTGTTTGTTTATTTGGTTTTTTAAGAGATGAGGTATACAAATGTTTTGCATGCTTCTATTTCTGACTCTTGAAGACATCTGCCTCAGGTTTTTCTTCCTGTATAACATCAGCTTTGATTTAAAAACAAACAAAACACCCCCACAGCACCACCATTAGAAAAGAACAATAAAAACATCCAGCCAAGTGAAAAACCCTTCCAAACCCACCATTGCTTCACTGGTAGGTATGTTTGGGATTTGAGAGCTTCCTGAGACCAGCAGCTGAGCACTGTTTAAGAGAGGCGACTCCAATTTTGAAGCTTGTACCTGTGTCTTTATGTATAATGCATGGCATGTGTCTTCTGAAATGACACAGTTTTTTATCAGTTATGTGCCAAACCTTAGATTATGCCACAGGATTTGCTTCTTTCCAGTTAATGCCTTAGGCAGCTTAGGGGGGAGCCTCTTTAGCAATGCCATGCAAAGGATTAAATGTGTTTTTTATAAATGTATAATAAATTAGCTTTCTTACTTGGAAAATACCATCACTTAAATAACAAATGAGCTTGGGGGAAACTTACTTGTTTTGGAGAGTTCATTTTTAGTGCATGTCATCTGAACTTCTGTTTTTGAATAGCTAAATAATGAATGCCTCTACAACCTGATGACAATTGTTATGAAAAATTCAGTCTTGTAGTTTCCAGTGCTGAAAACATGCCCTATTTGGGGTGTGTTGATTTTGAATATGTTTTCTAAGGGTTAATCACGTAAAGCTTAATGAACTATTAGCGATTAAAACTGTATTTCTGGTTTTTCAGCTGTGTGGAGCTACCAAAGTTATTTGTGCCTGTAGAAATTCTGCCTGTCCTATGAATTTTTGTAGAAAGTGGTTAGTGTTTTTTGGAGATCTGTGCATCCTGTTCTGTTTTATGGCTAGATGTCTTTCCTCTGTTAATGACACAAACCTTTGTCATTTTAGTTGATGTAAAGTAGCTAATATCCTCTAATTTTGAATATTAACTGTTTACACCACAAATTTTACTGTGAGACGCTATCTGTCAAGACTGGCACAAAGCAATTTTATTGCTGTATTAAATCACTTGAATTTTAAAATAATTCAACTTTTGTACCTTAAAAAAAAACAAAACAAAAACCAGTTTTTAGTAAGTGGATGATCTTTGCTGTTTTTCACTACATTCTTTGTGATGCAACAGATTTGTAGTTTATGTGTAGAATTTCTCCTTTAAGCTATCCTAAGTACGAGAGAGTTTTACTTGATTTATTTTCTTTGGGTTTAATAAGCCCTGAGGTATAAGGGTAAAATATGTCTTTACTTCATAGTTAAGGCATCCAAATACAAAGTAGTAATAACAGGAGAGTTGTTGGCCTCCCTACTTGCCATCTGTGATAGCCAGCTGCTTGATTGCATTGCTTTGTGTTGTAGGAGAGACATGCCTGGGATTTGTTTTGATATGACAAGCTGGCATTTGGAAGCCCGATCTCCAGTAACACGCGGCGTGCGCTCGCCTATCTCTGTGGGGCAGGTGTCTCCTAGCTGAACATACAGCATGTCAGGAATTTAAATATGTGGTGTTTACATTGACCTTCAGAGAGGGGCAGGCTGCCCTAGGGAGGGACACTGTGAGGAAATAGCACTTTTCATCTATATCTACTTAGTTCTAGTGTTCAGAAGTAGATGGCTGCACTCGCGCACGCGTAAAGGCTTCTCCAGGCGCAAGCTTGGGGAACTCGGGTGAAGCGCGGAGACCAAGGCTTGAATTCTCGCTTCTGTGGGCAAGGTGGTCCAGCGGGCTAGCGTACGGGATTGCCCGGCTCATCTGACGCTTGGCCTGAGAGCAGAGCTGGTCCGTTCCTGCGCCTGCTCTTCCGGCTGTGTCTGCGCGTGTCCGGGGGTAAGAGCGCCGGAGGAGTCACCTGGCCAAGGCAGCTGAGGCGTCACGGCCTTCCTGCTGCTGAGGAGTGGAGGGCAGGGAAGGAAAGTCACATGTGGCTTCCTCTGAGGATGGGGAACTCCAGCTGAGGTGCGGTAATGAGTAGTTAGAGGCAGTCATATCTGTGTTTCCTCTAGGTACATTACCGAAGTTCTGGTGAAAAAAATCCCAGATGTTATTGTTGATGGATGGTTTCCCCAGTGTGTGCCGACAGAAGTGGCATAGGCAATGTCAGGGTTTTCTTCAGAGGTTCTGGGATTGTTTGGAAGATATGTAGAGGGAGGAGGAGCACACTGAGGGGAGTTCACTTTGCTGTGAAATGTGTATTTTTTGTTTGAAAGATGGTGAAAGAAAGAGAAAAGCCTTCCTGAAAGATTTTTTTTTTTTTTTTGCCTAATAGTATCACAAGGGCCAGGATTACAAAATTTAAAATGCTAGTTTTTCCTTCTCTGTAAAATAAGAAACAAATCAATATGGTGATTTGTCTAGTCATTTTTATTTCCAACTTGACTGTAGTTCCTTATTTTGTTTCAGTGTAGCGCATGTGGTTCACTCTTAGAGATGATTGTGTCTTTTGTGGCACTTCTGTGTTTCTGTGAATGCGCTCCTTTCTAATTTAACTGTCCTGGTTATTAAAGTGCTGCTATGAGCAGCGTTTTCCAGAGTTATTGGCCAGTTAATTTTTTTTTACAGTGTAAAAAGAACAGGTGGTTTGATGTAGAGAATACTCAGTGAGAAAATGCTCAAAAATGAGGGTTTCTTCTCATACTACAACAGATACATTGGAAGAAATGTGAATGTTATACAATTGGTTATTATTAGGGCTGTGACATGCAATTAAGACAGAAAGCAACCATGTAATATGCAGTGCTTTTGTATGCTGTATAGAATGAGCTCATGAAATTCAGTGCTGCAAGTATCTTGGAAACTGAAGATTCAGGAATAAATTCAGTGTTGGGAGAGAGAGAGGGTGAGGCATAACCTGTTGGTCTGGAAGCAGCTTAGTTTGTAGCCCATTATTTTTCTGGCTCCTTCTCTAAAATATCCTAGGTGCTACTCTGCTGTACCAGTAGGAAAAAGGACTAGCTGTGACCAGCTTGTCAGTGATAAATTACTGAGTAAAAGAGCTTCTCCTACTACTGGCGTTTTTTGCATCATCTGAGTATTCAAAGAATATGTGGAAGCTGTAGGGACAAGATAATTTGTAGTTTTTGTAGCTTTGTTGAAGAAGAAAGCAATACATACTGTATCAAATCACTAGGTTTTAACACGCATAGGTAATATTAGGTAGCAAAATAGCATGATTTCATATGTAAAAATTTGTAAGAAAATTTCAGTGTTTTCTTCATGGTGAGTAAGTACTTGTTGGACCATTTCAGAATAATTTCTGTAACTTCCATAAATGCAGTACATGACTGTTAAGAAGTTAAGATCTTCATGTTTAATGTTTCTGCAGGCTGTACACAAACCTCTGTTCTGTACCATGGGAGGGCAGTTTGTTTGGTAAAGATGTTACTTCAAACTGATGCACCATCTCGTGTGGAAAATTGGACTACCCTATCAAGCACAAAACCCCTAGTGTTGTGTAGTTTCTGAACTTAGGTAAAAATACGTTGTTAAGGCTGAATAAGCATCTGTTGTTACTTTTTGGAGAGAGTGGGCCAGCTTAAGGGATGAAAGATGGTGGCAACACACCGGTAGGTCCTGTTCCTAGAACTGCCAGGATGGAAGAGGTGGTGGTCTTGGCTTTTTCATGCTTGCTTCTAAGTAGCTTTTTTGGTTTTCATCCAAAATAGAAATTTACATAAATGACGAGTGAAAATTTAGCCGTTAATTCCTTGGTATATAAAAATGGCTAGCAATGATTCTTGGTACGTGAAAATGTGAAAACTATGCGTCAGACAAAGTCTGTTAGAAGTTGCACAGCTCTTTAAATATATAAAAGGAACGGTACGGTTAGCAAGGAAGGATTTTGGTGTAGAGATTCTAACCTCTTTTGAGAGTTAAGTTTTAAAGCAGGCAATCATTTCATGAGTTAGGAGCTTGGCTGAGTTGTGCCTCACTGCAGCAAAATACAAAAGCAAGTAGCTTTACACAATTGTGCTCAGCCTTGAATCCTTGTTGTCTTTGTACCATCACAGAATACCTTCTTGATTTCAAAACTAAGTATCAGAGTCCCCCTGAAGACAGCATTACATGTTTGCAAGTGTTGATGTGGTAACATTTTGTGGCTGGTGTTGTTGAAAGGCTGCAATGGTTAGTCAAGATTTTGCTATTATTTTGTGGTGGTGTAAGCTTCAGCCCGTTACATTGTACTATTTTGACGGAAGCAGTTGTTCACAATTACAATTGCTTGAAGGAAAACTGCGTTAATTTTTAGCCTTCTTTTCTTCTGACTCTGAAATGTTCAGTTGCATCAAGTGTCACGACTTGACTGGAAGAAAAATGAAGGCTTCAGTCAAAAAAGGAAAATATTCCATCTTCTTCAAATTTTGAAGTTTTTAATGTGTTCTAGGCCACTTTGCAGCTTCATTGGGCATCTAGGGCCAAATTAATAGAAAATTGAGGTTGGAGTGGGAGATGGCCACATTCATAGTTCCAGTTATGCATAATATATATTTAATAGCATAAATGAACCAATCAAACTAGAACTTTTCAAAATTAAATAGTAAGTTGAAACATTTCCACTGATATTTAGCAAGGATCTTTTAAACATCTTATATTGACTGTAACATCGAAGGGGAACCTTTTAAAAAGTGTTGTTTCTAGTACTGTAAAGATATCTTTTTTTTTTTTTTGTATGTGTGTGTGAAATTTCGATTAAATTTTAAATGTTTTCACTAGCAGTATTCCTTTCAAATGGAAGGTAGCTTTTCCGTTGAGCTTCAGTATTGATTGATGATCTTGAAATATGTTAGCACTGCATTTGAAAACGAAACAAGCTGAAAATTATGTACATGTATTTTTAAAGCAAATGGGAATTAAGCTAATAGTGCATGAAGTAGACAGTTGCAGTCTGGATCAAAACGACTTTGGATTGCTTATCCTGCCATCTGATTGACTGTATGGTTCTTGTACTCAAAGGTCTGCTGGAGTTACCATTGGAAGCTCAGTTACAGCAACGTGCCTGCATGTTTGCCTGCAGCAAATACATTTCAAACACTGCCTTGAGGTGTAATGGCACTCCATCTAGGGCACATGTCCATGATGGATGGCTTCATTGCTAGTTACCTGGTTTTGTGTCAGAGCTGCACTTCATAGATGGCTTTGAAGGTGAAATGGCACTTTCAGTCCATCAGTAATTATGAGAGAGGGGCATAGCAGGTCTGAAAAGTTTCAAGTGCAGAGTTGAGATTACTTTTAGACATTAAGTTGCAGATGATGGATTTATTCCAGCTCCTTGTTAAGAGACAGGGGGTTATAGTTTCCACTTGGCCTATTACCAGTCTGAAGAAAAAGGCTTCTATTCATGTTGTTATAATGGAAACTATTCTCTTTACCTTACTCTTCCACAAATGTACTTCATTTAGTGGATAAAAATATCTCCTCGTATTGATAGATTTCTGTCTCCTTGTTATTCATAGGCAGACTGATTTGTTGCCGTTTGAGATCTTATGACATACAGGCAGGTTTATACCATAGTGATGAAGCCTCTTTTGAGGCTTGAATGATATCTTCTTGTGAGTAAGAAGCTGAAGTGAACAGAAATCCGTTGGTGGATTGGGTGAGTCTTTTGTCCTCAGTGCAGGATTATCACCCACTGCACTTGGCTAACAAGGACAACAGCTGCAGGCTGGTCGTTCTCAGGACTCTTACTTGTGGGATGCTGAGTTCATGCAGTGAGTCCAGATTGCGAGCACATTAAGAGCAGCAAGACATACCGTTCTTCTTGGCAACTTTATTGACAACAATTGGTTTTAATTCTGTACTTCCGTATTTGTTAGAGGAAAGCCCTCTGAGAGCTAAACTAGTCTTGCTTAGAGCACCAGGATTTCTGTGAGGATGTTGTTGCCTCCTCAGTAGGTGAGGTAGCAGTGGCTGATGGAGATATACCTGTTCTTCAGGGTGTTTCTTTAGACATCTCTGCCTGCTAGTCACATCTTCAGAAGTCATCTACATCTCATGCCTTTTCTCAAATCAGGAAAGTGTTCAGATTCAGGTGGACAGGTGGTGTTAAGAGCACACCGAAAACTTTATTATTATTATTTTTTTGGCTGGTGCTGTTTAGGCTTTGTACTGAGACACGACTTGCCTTTATGTGAACAGTGTGAAGGTCAGTAGAGTATTGATTCCTGGGCCTATCGGCTGTTAAGAATGAAAGTAGTTCTGTATTTCAGTAACTCCGCTATGCTATCTGGTGCCACAGGAAGCCTCCCAGTTTGAGGTGTGCAGAATCTGAGGAATGTATGTATGTATATATATTTTTTCCTATACTGCCTTGTACTGTTGCTTCTCATTGCACTGTGTATTCAAGTTTCATTACTTACAAAGACATCAGGAGATGATATTACATGTGCTTTGTTTTAGGAAAAATGATCTGTTCTTTAAAAAGTCTAACAAACCTATCTCTTAATTTTCAGCACTTGTGCATTCTCATGGAGTGACTGTCCTTTCTGATTGTTCCCATTTGACCCAGCCCCATGCAAACTTACATTTGTATGCAAACAGTGTGTTATACAAATGTGACCTCTTACTTTTGATTGATCTTTTTAAAGCATTTTTAAATAATTTGCCTAATCGCTTGGCTCACCTTGTATTTTGTATTGTCAGGTGTGGAGATGTTATGGCTATGAAAAATATTACAATGTGCATAAAACAGAAAGGTGGTATGACAGGCAGTGTTCCCAGGTTAAATTCTTTCATAGATATTTGCATGCATTTTGCATATTGAATGTTCCCAGGTTAGTCTTTCATAGGTATTTGCATGGGTTTTGTATAATGGAGCATTCATGTGCTTATTAGCCCTATACTTACAGTTAAGAAATTTTCATGTCGTTTGCTTTCTGTTTAGTAAAATCAGCTTTACACAGAGTTCAGTGTGTTATCTCCTTTTATGCATGACCTGTTACTGGAGAGAAGGCACTTGAGGGGAAAAAAAAAAAGTCTAGTACTTGGCATTTTTTAACAAAAGCAAGATTTAGGAGGGGAGTACTAGTGTTATGTGCCTTCTGTCCATAGGACCTCTCAGTGACACATGCACATGCTGGTGACGTGTTTCCAGATGTCATATGACATCTGTGCCTTACAAAGGACATACATTTGAAGCTTGTTCTTCATAGCCAATGCAGAAAAAGTGTATAGGGGTTATGTTTTTTTTTTTTTTTTTTTCTCCTTCCCCTTGTTTCTTTTACTCATTTGTTGCAGGAGATTCTTGCATATTTTTGGTGTGCTGATTTATTGCAGCTTTCATGACCGATAGCATGAGCAGTCAATTTGTTGTGTGCCTGACAGAAAATTGCCATTTACATTTGGTGTATTTCCTAGTATATTACTTCTGCTTTCCTTCTGAAGCATAATCAATATTCATTGTTCTTTCAGATCTACAGACTTAAATTTAGATTACTTGAGTCCTTGAAGAGTTCATCAAGTCCTTTTACTTGCGCTTTTTCAAAGGCTAGAGGAGAACAGTTGTACTCTAAGCCTGGCTGTCAGTAGCCTCTAAGAAAATTTACAGTTTAGTTCCTCTGTAGTTCCACAGGATGCCTGGAAACATCTCACCTCTGCATGTAGAAGTAATGTAAACATGTATGACTGGTTATCTTTTTGAGCTGGGATTGCTTTCAGTAAATTGTAAGCTGTGGTAACTTTTAATTACTTTGGTAATTCCAAGTACCTTTGCTAAACAAAGACTAACTTATTTACCTATTAGCATATTCATATGACATTTTACTTTATTATTACTATTAGTATTATTTTTACCATTCTTCTAAATCCTAATTCTCTTACCTACACATTCAGATCTTCTGGCAGTGGAAGGAAATTTCCAGCGCTTTGGCTATTTCTGTTTTACCGTGATCAGGTGCAAGGATGATGCGCAAAGCTAAAATTACTTGTGATTTTGGGGACCAGAAATTACGGTACTTACCCTTGGTTGATTATTTATGAAATAAAATTAGCTAGTTCTGTGCCACTATGAGATGGCAAACATCTCTTCAACACTGTCTGATAGTTTTCATCATCTGTAAAATAGACAAATAAGAATTGATCTAAGGTAGAACAATGTAGGGGTCTCAGAAGTCTAGAAAATACAGTTTGCACGTAGAGTTCTTTGGATATGGATAGAAGCAGACCAGACCTGTGCCAAGGAAAAAAACAAAGCGAAACAAAAGCCCAACTCTGCCAGTGTCCTCCCTTTGTCCTTGAAGTTTCAGGACAGTTGAAGCTGTATCACTTAATGTTACCTGTTGGTCACTGACTAACATTGTGTAGGCTAGCGTCAAGGTGAGCATCTGGTTGTGCTCCACTGGCATGTCTCAGCTGCCAGTGCAGATACGCTGCTTTTATTTTAGTGCCTGGATCAGTTCAGCACCAAAACTGTCTGGTACAGACTTCATCCCAGGCCAGTTCCCTTATCTGGCTGGTAGTGTAGCCACAGTTTTATCATTTCAGTAAGAGCATCGTACAAGAAAGAGAGGAAAGCTGCCAAAGCTTGGGCTGCTACTGTGGGGAAGTCTTGTCAAGCTATGCCATAAAGCTGTTACCTGTGTGAATTGTCTGTGACTTGTATGCCAGCCCTGGCCTTCTGCTCTGCTACTAGGGTGGGAATGAAGAACTTGTGTAATTAAATTGCTGTTTGTTCAGAGTGATTTAGTGCTATTGGTGGTGGTTTTACATTTCTTTAACTTCACACGCTGCACTGGACAGAACAATAAGCAGTGTTCATATGCCTGAGATTTGCCTGTGGTTTGCATATGTTGGATTATACTTGTAGTTCATAAAACTTAACTTCAAAGAAATGAAACAGAAGGGAAAGAGGACTCTGAGGGTAGGCCTCCCGGTGGCCTACAGCTTCCTCATGAGGGGGGTGGAGGGGCGGGTGCTGACCTCTGCTGTCTGGTGACAGCAACAGAACCTGAGGGAACGGCATGGAGCTGCCTCAGGGGAGGGTCAGGCTGGGTGTTAGGAAAAGGTTCTGCACCAGACGGTGGTCAAGCATGACACCCAGCAGTGTCCATCGGACAGTCAATGCCATGCGGCAGTGCCTGTACCCAAGGGCAGACTTTGTCTCTGACTACCAACATGGCAGAGGGGAGCCATCCACAGAACAGGGGCCCTTAGTCCCCATAAGCCTCCACCTCCTCTTTCCACATGAGGGCATCTCTTAGGCCACAGACCCCCCCACTCCCAACACAGCCACGTTTGGCCGCACCCTTCGGACTCTGTGGTGCCAGCTCATTGACCAGAGACTGGCATGACACAGAGACATGCCCGCCGTCAAGAGAATGGTGTGAGACCAAGTCACAGAATCACAGAATGTTAGAGATTGGAAGGGACCTCGAAAGATCGTCTAGTCCAATCCCCCTGCCGAAGCAGGAACACCTAGAGCAGATCGCACAGGAACGCATCCAGGCGAGTTTTGAATGTCTCCAGAGAAGGAGACTCCACAACCTCTCTGGGCAGCCTGTTCCAGTGCTCTGTCACCCTCACTGTGAAGAAATTTCTCCTCATATTCAAGCGGAACCTCCTATGTTCCAGCTTGCACCCATTGCCCCTTGTCCTGTCACTGGATGTCACAGCGAAGAGCCTGGCTCCATCCTCCTGACACCCACCCTTTACATATTTATAAACATTAATTAGGTCACCCCTCAGTCTCCTCTTCTCTAAGCTGAAGAGACCCAGCTCCCTCAGCCTTTCCTCATAAGGGAGATGCTCCACTCCCTTGATCATCTTGGTGGCTCTGCGCTGGACCCTCTCCAGCAGTTCCCTGTCCTTCTTGAACTGAGGGGCCCAACTGAGTCATTCCCGACGTTTGGCAAATGACAAGGAGGAGCCCATGGAGGTGGATCCTCCACAAAATGCCAGTATGAACAGCCACGACAGATGTCCTGAGAATGGCTTGGGGAGCAGGCATACTCACCAGTCACAGAACGGTGGTCAACATTTTTGTGTCCAGTGTCCACAGAAGGGAAAGAGTCCATGTCACGCCCATCATCTGAAGAATGATGAAGAGGAGCCCACGGAGGTGGATCTTCCACAAAGTGTCAGGAGGCCCAGGCATGCTGACCATCTACAGAATGGCATGGAGACCAGGCATGCCAGCTGGTCAAACAGCAAAAAGAGACACGGACACGGCCATCATTCAGAGAATGGTGACAGGTGCTGACATGGCTGCCGCTTTTCACCCAGCCAGGGGAGGTGCGGACATGGGCACTGCTGTCACCCAGTCAGGGGAGGTACAGACATGGGCACCATTCAAGGAATGACACCGGGAACATGCGTGGTCTCCTAAGAGAGAACAGTGTGGTGCATGATAGGCATGGCCATCGTTCAGACAACGGCCAGGAACAAGGTCACTTCCCACATTTGGTGAACAGCAAGTGGCCAAGTTGTGGCCATTATTAAAAGAACAAGATTCTTTAAAGAAAGTTGCTATGTTTTGCGCAGGCATTTTTTGGGAGGAGGGAAGGGTCAGGGTGTTCAGTTGAGGCTGACCTTTTATCTTCTGTGTAAATGCAACAATGTGTCAGTTTTACAGAGGCCCTCCCACTTCTTTTTGTTTATATGTTGAACACCATGTACAACTTCAAAACTTTTTAAAACCATGATGTCACCTCTCTTTTTAAATATGCGGGTATTTATTTCAAAATGTCTGAAGATGGGTGCCACGATGTAAGAGGAATATCAAACTAGTAGAGAAACCAGTGGTGTCTGGGGAGGTAGTTCAGTGGTTCCTTGCATATACTGACATGAATCTAGCTCATTCTACTGTGGTGCAAAATGTCAACAGAAGATGGTGGAAGACCCTGTTCCAGTCTTCCCCATATACTTTCTTATCTGAACACTGTCCTGGGAATTAAAAATTATCTGACCTTTTAGACTGTGTGGATGGCTCTTTTATCCTCTTGCTCTGTGTAAACTTTTAATCTGCTGGAGGAGAAACTGGGCAGGGATTTTAAGTTAATCACATAGGTGACTTCGTCTTCACTGCATAGACCAAACATGTATTGCATATTTCAGCATTATAGCTCATTTCTCTTGCAGACTGAACAATATGCACTCATCTCCTGTTTCCTGCTATGGTTGAAAACAACTTTATGAGCATTGCATACACCTCATTCTACTTAATAGTCTCATAGTCTCTCTCTTTTTTTTTTTTTTTCTTTTTCTGATGACTCTAGTGCAAGAGCAAGAGTAATTTAAGTTGGACTTTGCAATTACTTTTTGATTATTGAGCTTTGTGGGGTCTGTTTTACAAACAACCTGGATGTCCAGACTGTCAGAACAGAGTAACAGTACCATTGAAAGCTGTCGCGGTAGAAGTTATTTGTATGAGTCAGGGCTCTGTGACTGCGATGACTTTTCTTCTGTTGTGTTTAGCATCTGTACCTTGAGGCTCACTAGCTGTTATGTTTTTTTTCGTTATAGGTAGAGGATTGCTACTCTTTTAATCAGTGCTGTAAAGTTTAAGGCTTGTTTTTCATTACAGAGATGATCTGAAAGCTTTATTTAAATATTGTTCTAACCAGTCATGCGTATAGCCCTCTGATTTATAGGTAGCGGTCTCCATTTGAAAATGGATAGCTTCCTACTGGAAGCTAATCCAAAGTGGATTTTAATGTATGACTGAAGCTAGCCGAATTTTGTCTATGATCAAATAAGCTTCTGCAATTCTGGTGTGTTATGGTTGGTTAATACTGTGGATACACATTGATGTCTGGATGGTGGCAGGCTTACATACTTGTGTCTCTCCATCCCTTTATGTTTAGAGGTTTATTGGCTCCTTGGCTGGCCCACCTCATCTCTTTCTACTTGGATCTGTGACATGGTAACTTCTGGCAAGATTATGATCACCTGGAGCAGGAATGGTAGTTGTTGCTAGGAAGGGGGATTTAACTTCCATGCAAGAGAATTGGTTTAGGGAATATTTATACAAACTGGATGTAGGTATGTCTGTGTGCCCTGATGGGATGCAGCCACAAGTGCTGAGGGACCTGGCAGATAACACTGTGAGGCCATTCTCAAAGATTGTAGTGACTGGGAGAGGTACCTAAGGACTGGGGGAAAGCAAACATCATTCCTATCTTCAAGAGAGCAAGGAGAAAAGCATAAGGAGGAGGACCCAGGGAACTGCACACTGCTGGTCAGCCTCACCTTGATCCCTGTGAAGGTGATGGAGTTGCTAATCCTGGAAAGCATTTCAAGGCACATGAAGGACAAAAAGGTTATGGGAAGTAGTCAGGATGATCAGATCAAGGGGGAGTCATGCTTGAGCAACCTGGTAACATTCTATGGTAAAATGACTGACCTGGTAGATGAGGGGAGAGCAGTGGATAATGTCTACCTGAACTTCAGTAAGGCCTTCAATGCTGTCTCATAATACCTTTAGAGAGAAGCAGGTGAAGTAGGGGCTTAATATGCAGACAGTGAACTGGATTGTAAACTGGCTGAATGACTGTGCCCAGGGAGCGATGGCCACTATTCAAGGAATGACACAGGGAGCATGCATGGTCACTGGAGAGAAAACAGCGTGGGGCACCACAGGCATGGCCATCGTTCAGAGAATGGCCGGGAACGAGGTCATTTCCATTGTTCGGAGAGTGGCAAGAGGGCAAGTCGTGGCCATTATTAAAAGAACAAGATTCTATAAAGAAAGTTGCTATGTTTTTGTGCAGGTTTTTTTTGGGGGGGGGAGGGTCAGGGTGTTCAGCATTTCAGGGTTGAGCTTTTATCTTCAATGTGAAAGCAACAATTTGACAGTAATCAAACGTTTGGCAGGTGATTTAGCTTAGCAAATGACAAAACTGTCCTGAGAGGGGCATGGGGCCAAGCCTTGCCCATCACCTATGGCCACAAGCCCAGGAAGTTGTATCCTCCAGAGAATGTAAAGAGGCCCTTGCATGTCCATTGGGAAGAGAACCATGTTGGACCAGAGTATGCTCATCACCTCAAGAATGACATGAGTTACAGGCATGCCCACCATTAAGAGAATGGTGTAGGGTACAGGCATTAACCCACATCCACAGGAAGGCGTGCAGCACAGGCGAGCAGAACAACAAACGAAAGACATGGGGCTCAGATCTTCCTACCATCATGACAGTGGTGTGGGATCAAGACATTGCACTAATGCAGAGAACACTGTGACGCCCAGGCATGTCTGTGAGCCAGAGACCAGTGTGGGCAAACGAATGCCTGTTGTCCAGAGAACGGTGGGGGCTGAAGGCATGCTCCCCGTCCACAGAATTGATTAGGGCCCAAACACGCCTGTCATCTAGACAAGGGTGAGGAGCTCAGGAGTGTGAATTAAAAAGACTATAGTGTGACGCCCAGTGGTGCCCACTGGGCAAGCGATGACATGGGGCTGTTGATCGCAGTGGTTGACGTCAAGGAGTCAATGGAGGTGAATCCACCAGACTACAGCATAACACTCAGCAGTTTCCACCGTGAAGAAAATTGCGTGAGGCTGTTGGTCCCCCATCAGCAGTGGATGCTGAGGGGAGGACAAGACCCGTCTTCCTTTGGGCTGCTGCGCTGGTGATAATGGAGGATTCCCTCTGAAGGGTCACCATAGGCCTGAGGTGGTGGGTATCGCAGTATGATGGTCAGAAGGCTATTCAGTGAGAGGTGGAAGATGAATCACAGAATCGTAGGCATTGGAAAGGATCTCTGGAGATCATCCAGTCCAACCCCCCCTGATAAGACAGATTCCCTACATTAGGTTGCACAGAAAAGCATCCCTGTGCATTCTTAAGACCTCCAGAGAAGGAAGCTCTGCAACCTCTCTGGGCAGCCTGTTCCCATGCCCTGTCACCCTTACAGTAACCAAAATCTTTCCCATGTTCAGATGGAACATCCTGTGTTCCAGTTTGTGCCTGTTGTCCCTTGTCCTGTCACTGGGCACTACCGAAAAGAGCCTAGCCCTATCCACTTGACACGTGCACTGTAGATACATTTATAAGCATTGGTAAGATCCCCTCTCAGTCTAATCCCCTCCAGGCTAAACAGTCCCATATCTCTCAGCCTGTCATCATATGAGAGATGCTCCAGGCCCCTCATCATCTTTGCAGCCCTCTGCTGGATTCTCTCTAGAAGTTCCCTGTCTTGAACTGGACACAGTCCTCCAGATGTGGCTTCACCAGGGTAGAGGAGGGGGGGAGGATCACCTCCCTCACAGCCTTCTGGCCACACAGTTCAATGAGCCCCACAATACCATTGGCTTCCTTGGCCACAAGGGCACACTGCTGGCTCATGGTCAGCCTGCTGTCCACCAGGGCACCCAGGTCTCTCTCTGCTGAGCCCCTTTCCAAGTAGGTCAGCCCTAGCCTGTACTGATGCATGCGGTTGTTCCTCCCCAGGTGTAGGATGTTACACTTGCCCTTGTTGAAACTCATCAGGTTCCTCTCTACCAAACCTGCCAGCCTGGTGAGGTTGTTCAACAAGACTGGACCCAGTACCAGTCCATGGGGAACACTAGTAGCTACCAGCCTCCAACTAGACTCTGTGCTGCTGATCACAACCCGCTGAGCTCTGCCAGTCAGCCGCTTCTCAGTCCACCTCACCATCCACTCATCTGTCCCACACTTCTTCAGCTTACCTATGAGGGTGTTGGGAGAGAGTGTCAAAAGCCTTGCTGAAGTCGAGGTACACAACAGCCCCTGCTCTCCCCTCATCCACCCAGCTGCTGATGGCATCAGAGAAGGCCACCAGATTGGTCAAGCATGATTTCGTCTCGGTGAATCCATCCACTACTCCTGATAACCTTCTTTCCTTCTGCTTGCTTAGAGATGACATCCGGAGTAAGTTGTTCCATCACCTTCCCGGGGATGCAGGTGAGCCTGACTTGCCTGTAGTTTCCCGGTTCCTCCTATTTGCCCTTTTTGAAGACTGGTATGACATTGGCTTTCCTCCAGCCCTCAGACACCTCTTCTGTTCTCCCTGACTTCTCAAAGATGATGGACAGTGGTTTGGCAATCACTCCTGCCAGCTCCCTCAGCACTCAGGGATGCATCCCATCGGGACCCATGGATTTGTGTGTGTCCAGTTTGCTTAGATGATCTCTAACCAGATCCTCCTCGACCAAGGGGAAGTCTTCTGTTCTCCAGACTCTCTCTCTTACCGCCAGGGTCTGGTATTCCTGAGGGCCATTCTTAGCAGTAAACACTGAAGCAGAGAAGGCGTTCCCTAACTGTGCCTTCCCAATGTTCTCCATTTCCAGGGCACCCACCTCATTCAGGGGCAGGCCCACATATTCCCGAGTCTTCCTTTTGCTGTTGATATACATAAAGATGCCCTTCTTGTTGTCCTTGACCTCCCTTTCTCAATTTAATGGTCTCTGAAGAGACAACAGCATGGGACACCACAGGCATGGCCAATGTTCAGAGAACGGCCAGGACGAGGTATTTTCCCCCATTCAGAGAACAGTGAGAGGCCAAGTTGCGGCCGTTATTAAAAGAACAAGATTCTATAAAGAAAGTTGCTGAGATTTTGTGCAGGGCTTTTTTTGGGGGGAGAGGAAAGGGTCAGAGTGTTCAGATGTGGCTGAGGTTTTATCTTCGGTGTAAATGCAACAATTTGACTGTAAACCCAAGTTTGGCAGGTGATTTAGCTGAGCAAATGACAAAACTGTCCTGGGAGGGGCATGGGGCCAAGTTGTGCCTGTCACCTGGACGGTGGCCATGAGTCCAAGAAGGTGTGTCCTTTAGAGAATGTAAAGAGGCCCATGCTTGTCCATTGGGCAGAGAAGAATATTGAGCCAAACTGTGTGAGTCATCCCAGGAACACTAATAAATACTTCCATCCATGTTTGATTTTAGTTGAAAGAGCTTAGCAGAGGATCTTGAGTTTAATGCAAATGTTTAAACACTTTGCCATGTCAGTTAACTTCTGTGCTTGATAGAGGTTCAGTTTATGGTTGAACCTAAAATGGTAGATTGTAGAAGAACCAGGTGTTTCCTTGTTTTTTTTTTTTTTTTTTTTTTTTTTTTTTTTTTGTAGTTGGGACACCCGTGCATGATGCATGGTCTGTGCTTTGAAGTTATAGACTGAATTCTGAGCTGTATTTCAATTTAGATGGATCACAGCTTAACTGTGTTGATGACCCTACGGCTGTGTTGATGCCTGTGTTTATATATTCTACTGGACACATCCTAACAAGATGTCTCTCCCAGACTTCTTCTGAACTGGAGAGATCTGTTAATGCACTTGTAGGTTGTGTGGCTTTCTTTGGGTTATTTTAAGGCGAGTGAAAAGAGAATAAATAAGTCTATTTACAAACCAACACTACATAACTTTACGAATTGAAGGCAGATTGTCTAGGGTTTCCAGTTAGTCATGGACCTCCCAGTGTCCTCTATTGCCTCTGTGCCACTTACCTTTATACCTGGCAATGTTTTGTTCATTCATTTGGACTTTCTCTTCAGAAATGTTGAAGAGACTGAAGGTAAGGTTGTAGAAACAGCTTCTGGAAGCAAAGACTGCTACATTATCCTGTAGCAAAGGCTAGTAATAGCCAAAAACATTTTTGTTGTTGTATATGTTGAATAAAGACATGGTGTTTTTGTTGTTGTTTTGATTTAAGGTTTACCACTAGGGTTCACCAAAAGCTTTCAAACAAATAATTTCAGTACTGAGCAATTGCCTGGATAATGTGCCAGAGCTGCTGGAGTGGGTGTGTGACTTGCAAGGACTTGATATGCTATTTTTAAAATTCATGTTTGAAACAAAAGAAAAGGTAAATTACAGAATATGTGCTAAATGAAAACAGCTGTAAAGAGAATGAAGTTTTAAGTTCTAGATTTACGAAGTGTGATAGTGATCATGGGAGATTAAACTTCAACTATCAACATGGAAAAGAAGAATCAATAGAAAAATCTAAGTTTTGGGTAGCTACAGGCCTACTGAAGATTTAAGGAAGTGAAGTATTTTCAAGCTACTGAAGTAGAAAGGTGAAAATGGCTTCTGGAAAATTTCTGGCTAGTCAGAAAATGCAGTATTAATTTAGTTGCAATTGTAACAGCAGAGAACAATGGATCCACCAAATAAATCTGAGCTACGTGAGAAAATTGAAGTTTTCTGTTGCTATTCGTTACTCCCCAATCAAGAGTAAGAAAGACAGAGGTAAACCCTGCCAAAAGAAGGACGCTCGCAGTGGGGTGCCTGGCAAGGGGAGAAGACAACCCAAAACATTTGACTGATATCATTGGCCTATGGGACACTTCCACTGGATCTCCTGCCTTTTCCTGGAGAACAGCTAGACAGCACTGTGCACTCTGAAAGTGCAGCATCCTGTGCCATGATGTATGAACATCATTTCTTGTGACTTTGCATAGTGATGGTGCTGTAAATCTTGATTTGTTGCTTCCGGATAAAATGAAGGTGGATCCTTACACACGTGTTCTCTTGTTTGTCTGATGATTTCCTTTTTTATTTTTGGGAGCTGCTACTCCATAAAATAATACATGCATGGTGCCTCAAGCTAGTATTGAACTGGTTTGTGCTTGATGAAATTGGACCACTTTGGGGCCACAAAACCACAATTCTCTGTTCAGAACTGGCATGCTCAGACGGTTGGCAGCAGTAAATGCTGCTGAAAGCTTCAAAATAGACTTGTCATTTGCATGCAGCCTTACTAGTACTGGAAAATATCTTCTCCTTGACTTTTTTTTTTTTTTGTACAAGTTATGGAGGAACCTAACAACATTATCTCACAAGACAATTAAGAGTATTAAAGTTACGGTCAAAACCGGGAAGAGACAGGGGAGAGAAATCACGAGTGTGAGGCTGTAGTGGATATCTCTGTAGTAGTATAGAAATGCTCAACCTCTCCAGTACTGCTTTGAGTGACAAGTGTCTTGTCTGCAGCTTTTTGTTCAGTTAGATGCTGTTAGAAACTTCGGTTGCATAGGCAAGTAGAATGTTGGTGAAATGGGGTGAATGGGCAGAGAGGCTGCAGATGGATTCTTATGTGCCGTGGGAGCTGCGTGAGCTGGTGTGGTGTGTTTGTTTGGTGTGAATAATGCACAGAGAAAGGGCAGGAGGGGCACATGGGGCTAGAACGCAGGATTTCACATCTGTCTGCATGGCCTTTTTTTTTTTCTTTCCCACTGCATCTTTGCTCTTCTCCCATGGATAGGCTTCCTTCCCATTCCTTCTCATTCTGAAAAAATGGGCAGAGATATCGAAGTGTTTTGTCCTAGAGGTTTTAGGCCATGTGTAATGAAGGCCTGTTTATGGGATTTTGTGAAGAATCTTGCAGTGCTGATTCCTGCCCTGTATCTGTCTGTTGTGTATGAACAGTGAACTTTAATTTCCGGTATACTCAGTCTGGAGCTTTCACAGGCACTAAATTCTGTTGATAATCTGGACTGGAGATGATGGGTGAGGGAATTAACCACACACCGCAAAGGCTTATCTGGCTGCTGGGTATGGTACCTTAAGCCCATATCTCCAGCTTTTCAGAAAACTGATAAAGTAACAAGTAGATGAGGTGTGAAGGTAGTTCTGAGCAAGTCAATAAATAGCTGGAAGCTACAATTTAATAAGTGTTTGGACATATCTGGCTCAAATACCTGATATTTTAACTCTCTTAGAAGTGATAGATGGAACTAAAATACATATTCCCTGTAGTATTAGGTATCAGGAGAAATAAGTGGAAGCAGGGCATTTGAAATCAATAAATTGCTTCTAGGTTCCACTTAATGCAGATAGGATTTAGAGAAAAAAAGATTGTGAAACAGATATGGGAAGAAAATTTAGCTTTAATTTGCAGACTACAGCAAAACTGTAATCTTGGCTGTTGTGAAATTGAATATGCATTCATGGAGATGAGTGCAGATTAAGAAGTTACAGGAGTGAGGGAGTTAAGTGTCATGGGCCAATTTATACAGAATAGTTACACTGAAAAAGTATGAAACCAGTGGAGTAAAGGTGCATCATTGCAAGTGTGATATAAACTAGACCTTCTATAATGTTAAAGACATTTAATTGCCAGTTTGTGGTCTAATTTATCTGGAAAGCAAAAAATCTAATATGGGAATTTTGCTGAACTTGAGAATCTTCTGCCTTCACTGTTTTGGGCTTCCTTCTGTTTTAAATGCTTATTACTTGCATGGGCTAGAAGCAAGAGGCTTCGCCAGGTAGATAATTGCAGAACCACAGGATAGTTCAGGTGGACAGGGACCTCGGAATCCATCCAACATCTGCTCAAGCAGGGCCACCCAGAGCAGGGTGCTCAGGCCCATGTCCAGGTGGCTTTTGGAGATCTCTGAGGCGGGGAGACTGCACAGCCTCTGGGCAGCCTGTGCTTGTACTCCATCACCCACACAGCCCAGAAGTGCTGCCTGGTGTTCAGAGGGAGCCTCCTGTGCTCCAGTTTGTGCCAGTGGCCTCTGAAAAGATCCTGGCTTCATTGTGTCGTTGCTTCACTGCATCCTGTTAGATATTTATGTACATTGAGATCCCTTGAGCCTCCTCTTCGCTGGGCTTAACAATCCAATAATTAAAGAAGAACATGGATCTGTTGGAGTGAATCCATAGGCCATGAGGATGATCAGAGGGTTGGAGCACCTCTACTATGGAGAAAGGTTGAGAGAGCTGGGCTTGTTCAGCCTGGGGAAGGGAAGGCTTCAGGGAGACCTTACAGAGGCATTCCAGTAGCTAAGGGGGGCCAACCTGAAAGTTGGGGAGGGACTCTTTGTCAGGGAGTGTAGTGATAGGATGTGGGGCAGTGGCTTTAAACTAGAAGAGGGGAGATTGTCTTGGGTTGGATGGGACCTTAAAGCCCACCAGTCCCAACCCCCTGCTGTGGGCTGGTTGCCACCCACTGGATCAGGCTGCCCAGGAACCCATCCAGCCTGGCCTTGAGCACCTCCAGGGATGGGGCACCCACAGCTTCTCTGGGCAGCCTGTTCCAGTGCCTCACCACCCTCTCAGTAGAGATTCTCCTCCTAGTATCCAGTCGAAATCCACCCTCTTTAGCCCAAACCATTCTATGATTGCATGGTTCCAAAGTGCTGCCAGTGTATTTGATAAAGGCCTTTCTTTTCTATCTACTCTGCCTAAGCCAGCAGGTTGTGTTGCAACTTGGTGCATAATAGGACTGAAGCAACCCTCAGTTTATTTTTTCTTCTGGGTTTAACAGACAGAATGGGGGAGAGCTGTTAAAATTTCATTGAATCTGCAGATAGAAGCATTTGTTTAAGTGAGGCTTGTCAATGTATTACACCTAAGGGAGATTAAAATGATCTTTCTGTGGCGGATTCCAGTCAATCTTTCTTGATTCTGAAATATTTATTACTGGTTGCAGAAAATTCATATGAGGTCATATGGCGTGTACAGAAAAACATAGTATTTTCATGTTTTGTTCACCTATGGCTTTACTGCCAGTATACAAAATTAGCTGCTTTTGCTTGAGTGTAGTAGGGCTTTGTTGTACCTTAAAATACAAGCATGTAATGTTCTCTAAAATGTTTTAGAAATATTTCTGAGTTACGTTTTGTCTTGTACATTGCATACATTTTACCAGGGGTTTAGAAATCCTAGTCTGTGAAATACACTAAAATCATCTTAATTCCTTTACTAAGCAAGTTTTCTTCTGAGATAATAGATAAGCAAGTGGAGAATTCTAAAGCACTATTCTCAAGTACTGTACTGAAAATGAGAAAACATTTGCCCTGTTGAAGCTAGACATTCTTCTACAGATCATACATCACCTCATTCCCTTACTGGTGAGGGAGAGAAGGTATCTAAATTATCCTGCCTTGTAGTGTGTACAAACCTTAGACCTCTCAGAAGAGGAGGGAGCTGTAAAGAGGCCGCTGATTAACAGAGAGACTGTGGATAATGGTCAAAGCGCAGTGCTCAGCAAGGCACCGGGTGTACCATCACTTATTCTCCTAAAGATTTGGCCAAGATACAGGAAAAATACACCCTAGGCCCCCGAGAAACTGAAACTGAGTACCTGTGGAGAGTGTCCCTCACAGGGGCAGATCACATCCTGCTGAGTGAGGACAAGGCAAGGTCCTCCAAGGACAAGGGTATGGGGTGTTTTCCTGACCACAGATGATAAAAGGGAACTGTAGTCTCTAACCCAGATGGTAGTGTGCTGGGCAGGAAGATTAGACCCAATGGAAAGAGGGGATCCTTTTTCGTCAAAGTGCCCACAGCAGGCCATATTTTGGAAAGCATGCAGAAAATGGCCTGCCTTCAGTTAACGCACAACCGCCTACTAATTCCACAACAGCCCTTTCCTGTGCAATGTGTGGCAGATCCCGAAAGGTTACATCCTTTAGTCAGGGCATTCTTGGCACTCTGAAGCTCTGTGCTGTCCAGTCACAAGACCACCTGTGGACTCCCTGACCGAGACCGAGGGGAGTTCCCGCTGATATAACCTGGGGAGAAGTAGTGCAAGAATTAATTAATTATGGGAGATGCATGGGACTTGCTAGCCAGGGGCAAACAAAATCTAGGACGGGTTTCAGAAAGGTTGAGGGAAATGGGAAAACAAAAGTAATGATTCCAAATAATCCACCACGAGCCCACCTCCAGGGGAAGCTGGCATGACCCCATAGTAATAAGAGATGCATATTATGTATGGAAGGTATTTCAAAAGAAATTCCTTGGGAGGTTATGGACGGCTTACCCTCTACCAGTCTAGAAAAGCTGATAACTAGTTGGGGCAAGATAAAACGGGAATCTCTCTGTGAGATATCCTCATTTCCTCAGACTCAGATGGTTACTCAGCTCCTCTCAAAGAACCAATTACCCTGAAGTTGGGAAACCTCTTCTGCCATCCTCAGTAAGTGAGCCAGAGCACGGCCAGTGGAAATATCTGACAAGACTCACAGAGAATAACATTGGAGATTTACTGATTAGTTTTCCCTTGGGTCTTTTTTGAACACCTGTTACATTTTTAGTGGTTATTGGACCGCAGATGTCAGCTCTGTGAGTGGATGAGGCCAGCCAATATGCCATGGTAGCTGTCAAAAATAGTGAATTTGGGTTACAGATGTGTTCAGAAATTCCAGACTGCAACCAGCTGCTCAAGTAAAATGTTGGTTGCCTGGGGATGAATTCCGATAGAGGTTCTTATGATATTGGGGAATTTACTAACAAACAGTTTAGGGCTCGATATGTGAAAGGGGCATGCTGGGGCAGATTCGGAAGGAAGAGAGTGGGTGTTTGGCCTACTGACAGTTTCGGTGCAACTGCTACAGTCTGCACCTGAATTACCTCCCTCGAAGATTGTAAACATTAAACCCTGTCCTCTCCGTCTAGGAGCTAGAGAAGGAATTACCTCTGTGATCTCAGATCTAAAAAAGGAAGGAATGATTACCCCTTTACATTCCCTCTGTAATTCTCCCTGTGTGCAAGCTGGATGGCAAATGTCAGTTAACAGTTGATTATTGGCAGCTGAACGCCAGTACAGGTCCTTTAACCGCTGCTGTGCTGTACAGCAGAATTGATTGCAGCCATTCAGGAACAGGCCCACCAAATCTTGTCAAACACTGATGTAGTAAATTCTTTATGGTCCCCTTATGGGACACAGACAGGGAGTGCTTTGCCTTTCCCTGGGAAGGTATACAATATGGTTTTACCTGCCTTCCCCAGCAATATTGTCATTAGCCAACCATTGCCCACTATGTCTTGGCACAAGAAATTGCACAAATTACTCCTGGGGAGGGACTTGAAGTATATCAGTGATGATGTGCTGATTGGAGGCCCCCGTGTCTCTGTGGTGGGAGAAACTCAAAAGGATGTAATTGGCCACCTGGAAAGTATGGAACTCCAGATTCCAACAGAAAAGATGCAACTCCAATTCTCTGAGGTAGAATTTCTAGGCATCTGGTGGAGAGGAGGAACAGTGTGTATTCTCCCTGAAAGCTTAATTGTCCTTGAACAGTTGAAAATGGCCAAGAAGGGCACTTCAACATGCCCTAAGCCTGTCGGTGTGCTGGAGGAAATAGGTTCCAGATTTTTCCATCATAGCTTGACCTCTATGACCTAACAAGAGCCTCTTGGGATTGGACCCTTGTCCATGAGGAAGCCTTAAAATTGCTGATTTTTGAAGCTGGGGTATACCAGGCTCCAGGGCCAATACACCCATCCAACTCCTTTTGGCACCCATGGGCTTTCAATTCATATGTGGTAGTGGAGACCCAATGGCCCCAGTTGCCTCCTTGAATTCTACTCCTGAAGTTTCAAAGATGCCGAGAAGCACTTCTCTAGCTGGGAACAGACCTTTTTATAATTAATCTAGCCTTAGAAGAAGCTGACAAAACTGTAAAAAAACAGTCAATCATTCTGCCGGGGCCTTTCAGAGTCCTAAAGTCAGTAACCACTGGCACTCCACCCCCTGCTGGAGTAGCACAAAGAGAAACTGCAAGGAAATGGTATGTGCAAATAGATCACTGTTGTCATACCCAGAAGACAGAGAAGGGAGTACCTGAAATTCTCCCCATACAAGATCCAGTAGATAGTAAACCAGATGAGAAACCCTCTTCCTCCCTGATTAAGCACACTCCCCAACTTGAGCCTTGTTTGAAGAGAGTATGGTTCACAGATCATCCTCTAAAAGAGATGGAAAAATGTGGAAATATCGAGTGTTACATGTTGATTTGGGGAACAAAGTTGTAACTGAGGGAGAAAGCAGTGCGCAGGTGGGAGAGCTGATAGCAGTATGGAGTGTGATAAAGAAAGAAGTGAAAACAAGGATCTATTATACATCTACATGGACTCCTATGCAGTGCTTAAAGGGTATGGAATGTTTTCACTTTGGGGAGCAGAATCGGTGGGAGATTAACTGGGTGCCAGTGTGGCAAAACTACCAAAACTCTTAAACATCTTTTCTGCATTTATAAGATGGAGGAGCCGGTACAGAGGTGGATGCAGGTTCAGTATATGGGTGTTGAAGGTAGAAGAGTTAATGTTTGTAATGTGCTCTGAAACTTTAGTTGCAAGTTATTGTGCAAGACTTGCCTTTTTTGTTATTGGTGGTGGTGGTTAACTCCGGACTGTTAGTGACTAAGACAGACGCAATCAATCTATTTGCTAATTTGAATAACTTTTGTTTTGCTTATGAAGCTGTATGTAGGGAGTACAAAGAGACAAAAAAAAGCACTGAATCATACTGCATGTACTATTTTTGGAAGGTCAAGTAGACTTAAGAGTTGGAGGAGGAGGCGTTGCTGGGATTTTTCCAAATCTATCTGAACAACAGATTCTACCCTCCTTGATCATAAAAAATGGGTTGTTGGAGTTATTTGTGTGTCACTGTGATGTAGCCTGGCTAAAACAAGCTACTTGTTTCTAATGTAGTGGATCTTTCCCTGAGAGACTGATAAATCACTCATTAGTGTTTTCCCCATTTAAACTGTTATTACCGATCGTGAGTCTTCAGTGAAATGAAAGCAGCAGTTGACTCTTGGAACGCAATGAGATTTTTCTCTTCTTTTTTTATGGTCTCATTTTATTCAAGGGGTAGCTGTGTGATCCAGTTTGAGAAAAGTGGTGAAGTCTTGAAGGAACTAGCTAAAATTCAGGGCTTCTCTTCTGCATTTGTCATATATCGTCATTGCAGGGAGACCTTTGACTTCTTAATTTTGAGTGAAGAGTCATGAGAAGAATGTAGCCCATAAGCTTGTGTCATGTTGAAAAAAACGTAGTTTTAGAATGTGGAAAAATGCATGTAAAATTTAATGAGTGAGAGCAGATAAAATAGCAAAGTAACTATCAAATCCTGTTGGCTGTGCTGAACAAATAGGTGGAATAATCAGCTGAAAATTGGAGGAGGAGTTGCAATGGAAGTTACAGTGGACTCTCAGCATTGTTCCATGGTAAATTTTTAAAGTATAGTCAAGTCTTCCATTCCTGACTAATGGGCAAGCATGACTTTGTGCAGCTGAGGTATCACTAAGGCTGGATACCCCACTCTGAGGGAGATGGTGCAGTGCAGACCCCGGGTTGCTTCGAGCAGGATCATGGCTGGGATAGTTTTAAATCTGGCATAAGGGTGTTACAAAGTGGGAGAAAACATGGTTTTCTGCAAGGATCATCTGGGACCCAGGCTGCAGCCTGTGCCATTCCTAGAATGGAGAAGAAAGATGTTTAGAGAATGGATTGCTCTAAAACTACAATATAAGGGAGATGATAAGCTGGTGATAGTTATATCTTAGTCTATGTTTGGAAATAAAATTTGTTCTTCCATGTGCCTTTTATGCTGTGTCCTGTGTTCATTGTATCTGCACCAGGCCCGAAGGGTTCTGTTAACATGCATATCCAGAAATACAGATTGTCTGCGCTGTTTATACGTATTGAAATGTTAGTTCAGATGTTCAGCTATAGTATTTTTTGAAGTTCTAGTTAAAAGAAAACAGAAAAGGCTACTTGCACAATTTGTTCAGTAATGCGAAAGTTAATAAAAACAACAGATTTGCATATTTGCAGTTTAAATTAAGGCAAGAGACATGTTGACAGAGTTATTTTTTAATAAACATGTCAGTATTACCTTATTTGATAAGCAGCCAGCCTTTCTCTGTGGAGCTTTAAATAATGCATTTGCAGGGTGAACCAGGTTGTAATGTTTTCGTTAAATGTGGACGAAGTAGTTTCTTATTGAACTTCTGAAGTACTCTGTTCGCGAGAAAACAGAAGTCATAGTGAAATCAAGATGACCCTTTTTATAGTGCTGGTAAGAGACCACTGGGACTGTTTTGAAAGATGTTAGCAATCTACAAAGTTTGTACTTCAAGAATGTGTTTTTCTGAGCATTATGTATGACTGGTAAATGTGTGGTGTATCTTCTCAGGTAGGAATTGATAATGTGACTCTGAAATTTCAAACGTGCCATCTGTAAGTTCATGGTAACTTCTTGGCTTTGATTTTTTTCAAAAAAAAATCAAAAAAAGGAAAAAGGGAAGTGCTAGTTTAAAACTTTGTGTAAGACATCATATAAAAGTTGATAGTTAATTATATATATGTATTATTTGAGATACTGAGAACTAGCAAATGGTAACTAAATATTTTGTGCGCCGAGGAAAGGTTTGGAAAGATAAAAATGTTCTCGTGTTCTTCTCAACCTTGTTGTATGTTTTTCCTCTGTCAAGCAAAGCATATTGTCGAGAAACAACCAAACTTCATCTCCCTAAAGGAAGACATACCTTCTGATGACTCATGGAATATCTATTATTTATGAAAGAGATTCTTTGCCAATACTTTCTGAGATCCCTTGATGCCCAGTGACCTGAGAGATCGGTAATTAACCAGTGCCTGGTTAATTGGACATGGAGTCCATTTGTGAGTGCTACAAGTATGTGTGTGCTCCAAGTATATAACTTGAGCATTACTAGATCTCGCTTCAGGGTATAAAATTCCAAGCAAGGTATAAAAGGAAGGGGGCAGAGCTGTTTGGGAAATGAGAACACACAGGACAGAGCGTTAGTGGGCAGGTTCAGAAGTGGGAACAGAGGCTTGAATACAGCGTGTGAACGCAGGGAAACTTGGGGTATGTCTTGTTCAGGAGAGCTGGAAATGACAGAAAATTCAAAAAGGTGGGGAGGAAGACTCACAGAGAACTGAAGAACAGGATAAGGGGAAGTAGAAGAGAATGCCAGAGGAGAGATTTCTGTTTTTTATAGAGAAATACTTGTTTTCAACTTGAGGTTGCACAGGTTGATATGCAGAATTTAAAAGGGTGTCCTACAAATTGTGCGTCACATTTTTTGAGCATGTAATGCAAATTTGGTAGCAGCTTCAACGTAGAAAGGAGTGATGTGCTGAAGAAAGTAAAGAAAGGCTATTCTTTTAGGGCTTCTCCATCATATTTGAAAAGTCGTGGCTGTCAGGCGAGCTCCCTGGTGACTGGAAAAAGGGAAACATCACTCCCATTTTTAAGAAAGGGAGAAAGGAAGACCCAGGGAACTACAGACCGATGAGCCTCACGTGTGTGCCTGGGAAGATCATGGAGCGGATCCTCCTGGAGGAGATGCTAAGGCACATGCGAGATGAGGAGGTGATCCGAGACAGCCAGCACGGCTTCACCAAGGGCAGGTCGTGCCTGACCAGTATGGTGGCCTTCTATGATGGAGTGACAGCATCGGTGGACCAAGGGAGGGTGACGGATGTCATCTACCTGGACTTGTGCAAGGCCTTTGACACGGTCCCGCACCATATCCTTATCTCTAAACTGGAGAGATGTGGATTCGATGGGTGGACTGTTCGCTGGATAAAGAACTGGCTGGAGGGTCGCAGCCAAAGGGTTGTAGTCAATGGCTCTACGTCCAGGTGGAGGCCGGTCACGAGCGGTGTCCCCCAGGGGTCCGTCTTGGGACCGGTGCTCTTCAACATCTTTATTGACGACTTAGACTGTGGGATCGAGTGCACCCTCAGCAAGTTTGCTGATGACACCAAGCTGAGTGGTGCAGTTGATACCCCTGAAGGAAGGGATGCCATCCAGAGGGACCTGGACAGGCTGGAAAAGTGGGCCCACGAGAACCTGATGAGGTTCAACAAGGCCAAGTGCAAGGTGTTGCACTTGGGTCGGGGCAATCCCAGGTGTGTGTACAGACTGGGAGAAGAACTCCTTGAGAGCAGCCCTGCGGAGAAGGACTTGGGCGTTGTGATCGACGAAAAGCTGGCCATGAGCCGGCAGTGCGCTCTTGCAGCCAGGAAGGCCAATGGCATCCTGGGCTGCATCAAGAGAGGGGTGGCCAGCAGGGAGAGGGAGGTGATCGTCCCCCTCTACTCTGCCCTTGGAAGGCCTCACCTGGAGTACTGTGTCCAGGCCTGGGGCCCCCAGTACAGAGGGGATGTGGAGCTGTTGGAGCGGGTCCAGAGGAGGGCCACCAAAATGATCAGAGGGCTGGAGCACCTCTCCTGTGAGGAAAGTTTGAGGGAGTTGGGATTGTTCAGCTTGGAAAAGAGAAGGCTCCGGGGAGACCTCATTGCGGCCTTCCAATACTTGAAAGGAGCTTACAGGCAGGAGGGGGACCGACTTTTTACACGGGTGGATAATGGTAGGGCAAGGGGGAATGGGCTAAAACTGAAAGAGGGGAGGTTTAGGTTGGACATCAGGAAGAAATTTTTCCCTGAGAGAGTGGTGAGGCGCTGGCACAGGCTGCCCAGAGAGGTTGTGGCTGCCCCATCCCTGGCTGTGTTCAAGGCCAGGCTGGATGGGTTCCTGGGCAGTTTGATCTAGTGAGCTAGTGGCTGGCAGCCCTGTCCACGGCAGGGGGGTTGGAACTAGATGATCTCTGAGGTCCCTTCCAACCCAAGCCATTCTATGATTCTCTGTACATATTTCTTCTACTTCAGTGCTCTGTGTTTTGATTTTTTAGTAGATGTGGTTTGGGGTGGGGAGTGGGGGGAATATTAGAAGGAAACAAAGTTTTGGAAAAAACTGAAAGAAAAAATACTGAAGTTAGAACCCAAAGGCAAAATCAAGCCAGTTTAACTTTCAACTGATAATATTCCTACAATCTTAAGAAATTCTGTTGATTTATGATTTCCAGGATAATAACACACCCAAAAATTCTAGTTAGAAAAGAATTGCAAATGTTGTTTTCCTCCGTAGGTATAATGATGTTTCAGACTCTGACCGTTTTACCCTCCTAGTATTGCGTAATGTTGTCAATTTGTGTTTTCCAAAGCTTCCCAATTAAGTTGAGTGTTCAGAAGTTTCCGTGACCTTTAGGTTTCTTTGTAGTCTGTGCTGTTTTGCAGAGAGTATGATAGACTTTGTGGTTTATTTCCAGTGTAGCTTTTCTTTCCTGGGAAAGATGTCACAAAATAGAAAGGCCATGGTTTTGAGTCGTGTTTCTGAGCATTTAATATTGTGCTGATTTGATGTAACTTTTTAAAAGCACCTTAACATACAAGAAGCGCTTTTCAGGTAGCTTATCAAAACATGGTGAGCAGCAAAATACTGTCATTAAAAAAGTATCATTAGGCTGAATACATAGAAAAAAAACAACTTGAAGAAAGAAGATCCCCTTAGCGAAAGGCAGTTTGCTGCAGAGTATAGAAACGGCACCTCTGTATCTTGTGTTCATTACCACAGTCAGCGTTCACTGTGCTGCTTATGACTCTTGCTTCCATTCTGTTTGTCACAGTACATATGGCTTGCTAGTAAAACCTTCTAGAAGTGTGAGATTAGCTCCTTAGTACGAGCTGTGAGAATTCCCAAATACAAACCTCTGTTCTTCACTGCAGGTTTTTCTAATGAAGGGTGCTGAGGAGATGAGCATCAGCCTGCTGAGTGGAGCAGTCCCAGCTCACTGGGATCTGACAGGGTGGGTGGTAGAGTGGAAAAGATCGGCAAGAAGGAGGCTTTCCGAGGAACGTTGTTGCCTGAGCTGCCCTAGTAGGCACAGCACTATGTTCATGCAGTGTTTACAACCTAGATCCAAAGTAGTTCACATCGTTTGTCTTTAAGCATACGGAGAAGCCTCAGGTCTTTCTGATCCTGGCTGTGTATGTGTGTATTCAGAAGCCAGAGCTATTTGTCACAGCTATTTTACTTCAGGCCCGCACTGTACCCTGGTTACCAGTCATACCAGAGCACTGCTTTTAAAAGCCCTTGCTCTCACTGTTGTTTAACATTTAGTGCTTATTAAGCCTCAAGATGTCTTGTGTATACATCTGTCTGAGATGATTTTACTCTGTATTTGTTTGAGCACATCCATCAAAGTCTTCCTTGCATTTAGGCTAAGTGCATCGAATGTTCTGAAAGCTAGAAGGGCCCCTCAATCTGAAATAGCATATTTGCCTGCAAACGGATGCAAAAATCCTCTGTTTGTGAATAAAGTTACAAAACAGAAATTTGATTGACAAAATACAAAAGATCCTGTTGAACGAACACCGATGTTGTGTATGAGTAACGCAGCAGAGAACTATGAAAGTTTAGCTATCATTTTGAAGATCTAAACTTTCATTAATAGGTAGATTTCATTCACTAATGTCATATATGTTGCATTTATATATAAATCAGAACAAATATATCTGTATAAGAGAGTGAGTTAATAAGATAAATAAAGACAGGAACAGAACAGCTAAATGAGATGAAGTAATACCACTGTAAGGAGAGGACAAACTTCTGCTATGGTCTCTTATGGTTTTTAGGTATGTAGATTTTTCAGACTTCATTTTACCTGAGCTGCTGAGAAGATTCTTTGTCCTCTATTCTGTGGTGGGGTGAAACCTATGAAGGAATGGATTTGAATGAATGTGGGAGACTTTTTTGTTGTGTAAAATATGTGCAGGCATTGCGGTTGTTGTCCCTTAGACTCAAGCAAGCAGTTAAGTTATTCGTAGCCTGGAATGCAAAGCCTTGTGTGAAATGGTTCCTGTTGGGTTAGTGCGTAGTCGTCCTGAACTTCAGTGTCTTCTCCCTCTACCATTTCGAGGAAAGGGGTTCTAGCTTTAGGGGAAAGGTGTTGTGATAGTTAGGCTGTCACTTCCTTTTCCACAGAGTCTCTTCATGTGAAGACCAAGGCACAGGGAGAAGCTGAAAGGAAATCCAAAATTCGTGTTCCATACATTATGCCTTCTGTCTTCTGAATAAAGATGTCTTTGTAGCTTTAACGGTTTACAGTGATGTATTATTACTGCTGGAACTCTTCTGTAGCCTTCTGAACCCGTTCATGGCCTTGTATTACATGGAACTCCTTATGATTGTCAGTGGGGTGCAGCATGGGTGTGCAGTTGAATTTATAAATATTTCATGCTGGAAATAATAAGGAATACAAAGGTTTGACAATGTTGCTTGAAAATCTTGTTTTAAAACTGTATTTCTTTTCATACTTGGTGATTTTGATCAGGCCAAGAGCTCACCTTTTTCTGATTTTGAAACTATGCTTTTCCTTGCTTTCTGTACATCATACCTATTCATTTTTTATTTGATGTTTAGCTTTCTAACAGTGACAGTAAGTTCATTAGTCTAGAAACATTGGATTGTTTTCATGCTGTCTGGGTCAGGGGGAGATTCTTTGGCTGGTTCCATTTTTGTTTAGACTTCAGTGTAGACTGAAATTGAACTTGTTCTTTTCAACCTGTCAGATGACAGAGTCAGATATTGGTATGTTTGCTTTGTGCTTAAAATAGTTAGAGATCTAAATGTTATTTTTGATGACTCCTTTGTAGCCTTTGACCTGTCATAAAAGAGGCCAATATTTGATTCAAGTAAATGGTGTAATCTCTATCAACAAAAAATTAATTAAAACACCACCACAAACTTCTGAATATTTTCTCTTGCTTAATGTAAATGTCTTTCAGTTGCTGTTTCATGTCTTAGTTTCATTTCACCTGCTCCCTAGGCTAAGCAACTGATAGTTAATTGGAAAGCATAGTTTCCTTGGAGACAGTGTTGGTAGAGACAGCAGGAAAGATTTTTCTTTTTTAATGCTTGCAGTCATAAGTGTGGTGAGGGGAAGGACGTTCATGCACGTGTCAGTATGTCTGTGATGAGAGCATATATAAACATGCTTAAAACATGACAAGCTTTCTTCTGCTTCAGCAGGACGTCAGTTCCAATAAGGCACCCTAGAAGTGATGTTTCACTCAGTGCATGTTTCATTGGCTTGTGTTATTTGAAAATACTTCAGTGCTCAGGATGAGCTGAACAGTAGCAGAGTGACACAAATTTTCCTATCCAATCGGATGTAAACTGTTCTGATCAGTAGTAGATCACTGGAGTGCTGGAGATGGATTGTCTTCATTCCTGTATGTGAAAAGAGAAAGTCTGACTTTTCAAGGAAGATGGCTATGTTAGGAATTCTGTATGACAGGAATATGTATGTAACCCTGTATGACAGGGTTAGAGTTCATGTGTGCTTCTGCAGGTGATTGTGGGGTTCAGTTCTGTTAATGCATACAGATACCAATAGATCGTGAACATACAGAAAGGGCTGGTTCTGGAGCGAGTTTGCTTATCTGAGTGGAGGAAGATATTCATTACATGGTTATCTTCTGTCTAAAAATAGCTGAACTATAATTGTACCATAATTAAGATATGATCTAAACTAGAAGTAGGCATATTTCTTTCCAGATTAACTGCTTGGACATTTTTCCTTTAGTGGAGATTCATGCTTTATAAGTTCTGATTCGTCTCTCTTGTGTTCATAATTCACAATAGAGCTGAGGCAGTGATTCTGTTTTGTTAATGAAACCTGTTTTTGTTGACCACTTACCTGGTTTGTAGAAAGCAGCTTTATGCAGTTTTGTGATCTTTCTGCCCTATGTAGGCAAGGGATTACACATTTTTGGATAGTAACCGTATTTCTTTGTTTTCAACCTACTGACATCTTAGCAGATAATTGGGATAGCTGTTCATTTTTCCTCTGCAGAAAAAAGTAAGCGCTAGTGGAAGTGTTCTTATGCAAAAAAACAAACAAGCAAAACCAACTAAGCAAAAATACTTGCAAGAGTGTAATTGTTTCAAATGTTAGCCATTTTGTTAATAGTCGATTTATTGCTAACGGCTAAGTTTGGTCTGTTTTATATGACATAAACTAGGAGATGAGTTTGATATTTCTTAATACAAATTTCTATCCTTCTTCTAGACAACTCTGCTGAAGCAGATTTATGGTTGCTGAACAGTTGTACAGTAAAAAACCCAGCTGAAGACCACTTCAGGAACTCAATCAAGTAAGTTGAAACATCTGTTTCTCAAGACTGAATTGTCAATGAATATATATTTTAATTTTAAAAGATCCTATTTTCACTAGAGATGTAATTATGCATTTTAGAGCAGAAAATCTTGATGAATGCGAATTTTACAATGGATTTTTTTTT
>VXAV01007171.1:63727-75765 GCA_013399715.1 Alectura lathami | reverse complement strand
AAATGGTTATCAATACCTTATTTAGGAGAACAGTTAATTTATTGTGTGCTTCTGTATTGCTTTTCGAGATAATAATATTTTCTTCTGAAGAGTGGATTTTTTTAAAATGAATTGCTAGGTGGTTTCTTTTTCCTTTAATTTTACATAATCAGTCCCTTCTAATTAAAAGGGTATCTGGTACGTACTTAAAGCTATTTTGCCATGCATTTTCTTAAAAGGTGATTTGCCTGCAATTAACAGTAGTCTTCTGAAGGATGTGTTCTATTTCTTTAGCGTTTTAATGTCAAAGTATAACATGGGAGTGACTTCTGTCTCTGACCTTTGTGGAAGTGTAGTTGTGGTGGGAGTGCCTGGCAGCAACAACCTGTACGCTTACAGCTGTGGCTATCCAGTATAAATAACTGTAGTGGTATGTTACTTGTAAATTTTTACCTTTAGTAAGCAAGTGTGGGTATTTACACAGTCATTTGTTTAGTGTGGTACATTGCTGAAGGACTGTTTGTCAAAATCCATTTTGGTCAGAAGAATGTGCTTCTTGTTAAGCATTTGGCATACTCAGGAATTTAGAGAGGAGAGAGATGGTTCTTGTGGTGCTGAAGTTAAAAACAAACAAACAAACAAACAAACAAAAAACCAGCATCCCAGGGCTGTAACTTGGAACAGTCTGCTCACAGGTGGCACAGTTAGTTTCCTCCACCCATCAGAGGGCTTCACTTCCTGGACTGCTAGTACTGCCCTCTGTGATGAGATTAGCATTTTTTTTTTTTTTTCCCAAATTGTTGCAAAAAAACCCCAAACCCCTCTTCCCAGAATACTTCCAGTTAGTGTGTTGGCCAACAGAGCTGTTGACAAGGTCTTTTCCAGTTGTGGCCATCTTTCTGTTTTACTGATCATATGCCAGAATTGAATTGATGTGGTGTGGTGAGTGTCCTTTAACCAGTAGGATAGAGCTGGTTAAGAAAAAGGGTCTAGCTAAAAGCAAATGACCAAAAATATTTCCTTGAACTTTGTTTCTCTTGATGCTCTATTAATGAGTCTGATACAATCCGAGGCCTGGGTTTATTCCTCTTTTTCCTTGCTTCTCTGTATACACCTTTCTTTTCTGACACACTGATACTGTGGTCATTCTTTGTTTCTTCTCTTTGCTGAGAGTTATTCCTTTCCTGTGGCATGTGTTGTTTGTTTCCTAATCTCAGATGCTGACGTTTCCTGATGATGGAGAAGGACAACTTTGGGTTTTGTTTCAGGCCATTCTTTATAATGCTCACTGAATGTGGGTATCAGGATTGTATGTGGGTGTTCTTTTGCGTTTGGAGGTTCTTTAATTTTTCTGCTCCATCTCAGAAAACAGCAACTTATTTGAGTTTTACAATGAAGTGAGGAGAGCTTGTATCTGTACACAACACAGTGCTTCCCAAATGCACCTTAACTTGTTATGGCAGCAAACTGTATGAATGTATGAAGTTTGGATTATACAAAACTAGCTCATGTTGTGTCCTATCATAATATTTGTTTGTAGCTATGGAGATCTTTGTTTTTCTGAGTTGAGTAACAAATTAAACATTTAGTGTGTGGACTGTCAAAGCAAACATACTTGAGTGGAGAAATTAGTACTCAGCACACTAAAAGTCATCTTCTGAACAAAAAAAAAAAATCTGTCTGCAAATTATATGATGACATTCATAATGCTGTGCAACATGTGAGAGAAGCTTTTCACTAATGCTGCCTGCCAAAGGATGTGTTAGAACCCAGCAAGTCATGCAGCTTCAGCCTTTTTTGATCTGAGTTTCTCTTAAAACAAAGCAAAACCACTCCCATGCTCCTCAAACTTTTGGATTGGATGCACAGATGCTGCAGTAGCAGAGACAAGCCAACGCAACATAATCTTTGCAACTTTGTGCATAGTACTTAGAAGCTGTCTGCTGCTCTTCAGCATCAATAGAGTTAAAGCTGCTCAGCTGGGGTGTCGATGTGGAGGACAAAGAGTTACCTGAAGACCATTAGCTTCTGGATAGGAATTGAAAGCATTTCTTGTATAGATTTTATTCTTGGTTAATTTTAAAATAAGTTTAAAAGCAAAGGCAGTCAATAGTAATAAAGAATTTCCGATATAATTTATAGTGGAAAAAATGAAGTTTAAGTCAAGGAAAAGGAGAAAATAAGGAGAACAAACTAAAGCAAATAATTTCTATCACAGGATTTATACTTCTGCAGACTAAGATGACTGTGTAAAACAAATAGCTAGGCAAAAGAAGAAGAATCTCATGAATAAGTAAAANAAAAAAAAAAAAAAAAAAAAAAAAAAAAAAAAAAAAAAAAAAAAGACTAAAGGAAGAAACTAGAAGAAACTAACATTAGTAAAAGGAGGAGGTGAGGCATATACCACCACAGGGAAACAGCCCACCTTCAGTGTAGGGGGGCTCAGTTACACTGCACTGAGTTTCTTCTCATACTTTGTGAGATGATCACAGAATGTTCATCATTCACAGCCCTGGCAACAGTGATTCTACAGGTGTGTGTAACCTCATTGCTCAGGGTGAAAGCACTTGTGATGAAAGGTTTGCTAGTAGCTTTTTTAGGAAGGATTTCACCTCGACAGGAGGAGTCATCTGTTGTTTAGGTGGCTCCAGGTTGTAGCTGTTATGAAATTGGATCATAAGCTTCTTGGAAGGGAAAAGCAAGGGTGAGGAGCAGAGAGTGGAGAGGGACACAAGGGCAAGTGAACTCATAAAGATATATCATGCAACTTGTGCAGTCTATAAGCAATTGCTTATCATGTGGTATACACAGAAATAAAGTATGTCCCTTTGTGTGTCCCTACTGTGCAACCCTGTAGTATACATAGTACTGGGTAGGTTCAGGGAGTCACTGGGGTTTCTGGGACAGCTGGACCAGATCATAGAATCATGGAATCATAGAATGGCTTGGGTTGGAAGAGACCTCAGAGATCATCTAGTTCCAAGCCCCTGCCGTGGACAGGGCTGCCAGCCACTAGCTCACGAGATCAAACTGCCCAGGAACCCATCCAGCCTGGCCTTGAACACAGCCAGGGATGGGGCAGCCACAACTTCTCTGGGCAGCCTGTGCCAGCGCCTCACCACTCTCTCAGTGAAGAATTTCTTCCTGATGTCCAACCTAAACCTCCCCTCTTTCAGTTTTAGCCTATACCCCCTCAGATGGCTGAGGGGTATGTGCAACCAGGCTCTGTCAAGGATAGAGTCTTCACAAACAGCATGGGCAACCTGTTCCAGTGTTTTACCAGTCTTAGAGCTGTCTTAGGTTTAAACATAATGTCTTGTGTTTCAGTTTATGCTTGTGGCCTCTTGTCCTGTCACTGTGCACCACTGTGATGCACCAGGCTCAATTGCCTTCACTCTCCTCTCACTTCCCCTCCTCATCAGGTATTGATACAGATTTATAAGATCCCTATAAGCCTTCTTTTACCCAGGCTGAGCAGTCTCAGCTCTCTCAGCCTCTCCTCATATTGCACATGCTCCAAAACTTCTATCACTTTTGTGACCCTTCGTTGTACTCATTCCACTGTGCCCTTGTCTCACCTGTACGGAGAGCCTGGGGCTGGACCCATCACTCCAGGCATGTTCCACAGGGCAGAGGTAAGGATCACCTCCCTCAGCCTGCTGGTGGCGCTCTGCCTAATGCAGCCCAGGAGGCTGTTGGCCTAATTTGCGCAAGAACGCGTTGGTGGCTCACCGTTACCTCGGTGCACACCAGGACCCCCAGCTCCTTTACTGTGCTGCTCTTGGTGCACAGACTTGTTCCTCCCCAGGGGCAGGACTTTGCAATTCCATTTGTTGAACTTCATGATACTTACACATTACATTAGCTAAAGAAGATCATTAATATTGGCACTAAAGTATTTTCTATAAAGAAAATAATTTTAGTTTTATTATTGTTTTTTGGTCTTCTGCTTTAGAATTTTGATTTTCTTGAAGTCCCAAGCGTAAGAAATGTTGAGTCATTTCATTATCGGATTTAGGTAAACACTATTTTCAATATGAGGCATGCACATTCTTTGTTCCCAAGTTCAGTGATTCAAGTGAAACAATCTGATATGTGCTGGCTGGCAATATGAGTTTGTAGTTTGGTAACGAGCTATTTTTAAATTGAAGATGGTCAATAGTTCTGTCTGGGCTGTAGTAGAAGGAGAGGGAACGTTTCTTTCTGGTAAAACTTCATCATCTTCCCAGGATACCCTTTCTAGCAGAATGATTTTCCGATTTTAAGCGACAGTCCAAAAAAAACCCTGACAAACTAAAACACAAGTGTACTTAATAGCATGTTTCTTATACTGCTGATACAGAAGGTGCAAGGTGAAACTGTGTAGTTCAGAGTGCCGTGCTGAACAGAAGGATGATGATGTTTTTAAAGGCTGTACTGATGTAGTACCTCAGGGGTGGTTTAGTGGCCTTAAGTGTGTTAAGGTATGGTTCGTTCAAGTGACTTTACCTTACCTGGAGGCAAGTTCTGCCAGCTCCCACAACTGGTTCTCTTAATGGTAAATTTTTTTATTATTATTATTTTTATTTTTAATTCAGAAATTAAAGATATTCTGTGGAATAAGAGATGTTTTCTCCTTCACGTTGTTTGGTTTAGTAGTGGAACATACTCTGTTTCTCCAGTTACTAGTCAGTTACAGTATTGCATGATTCGTTCCTGCACTATAGTTTGCAAAGTGCTTGGGTTACTTTAATTTGTTGAGATGGTTCGTCCTAGTAGGACAGCCTTGCCTTGACTGCCTCTTAAGCTGTTCTGTGTTCTGAATTGGCTTTCTTGCTTGAAATGGACAGAGCTAGGGTACTACTCCATTTTGATAGCGTGCAATAACATGAAGGTTACTTCAAATGCTTTAAATATTTGCTTTAGCTTTTTATGAAATTTATTTTGCCTTAGAATTCAGAATCAAGTAATACTTCTAAAGATAGCCTACAATCTGTATTTAAAAGCTAGTTGCATCTTTTTTTAAATTTTTTATCTGCTGATAATGTTTGCATATGGTATCTTTTCTCTGGACTGTAGCCTCTGTCGTGTAACCAACTCATATGTGCTAAATATATATGTATATAGGTGTTTTCTAAGTACATAGTATAAGCAAACGATAAAGAATTATAAGTAAAACATTATTAATATCCCTCCAGAGAAATGTCACACTCCTTTTGGAGTTGTTGGATATTTCTGTGATGGTTTTTCTGTGTCTCCTTAGCAGGTTGTTTTTTTCAAATGAAAGAAGGCAGCCAACTAATATTTTCTGCTATAATTTGTTCTAGATGATACCAGCTTCCTTAAAACTTAGTTGTTAGCAGCAACAAGAATAGGCATTCAATAAGTAAGTTGCTGACATTAACTTTTGTAAAGCACAGTGAATGGCTGTTAAGGCTGTCGTAAGGGCCTATTCTAGAGGAGTCCCCTTCCTTTAACAAAAATAAAATTACTTTGTTCTTTGGTCTCAGAAGTGTCTTTCACTTCACCCATCTGTTTGTGGACTGATACTTTTCCATGACTGTTACACTCTAGGTATCTAACCTGCCTTTCTTAATAATGACCTCTGGAGGTTTAGAGGATCTGTTGTATGTTTTTAACTAGTGATCTTCCTCCTCATTTGATCCTTTCCGGAATACTCTTGTTATAAGTACTCATGCTTTCAGAGACTTTTCCTAAGGGGTTTTCATACCCATTCATTATTACAGAGTGTTGTACGTAAATGTTACAGCATTCCCATTAAGACACACACCAGTGTGTGTTCAGGCCTCTTCTTTTTGAGAGCTGCGAGCTGTGACAGAAATATAAGGTCAGTTAGCTCTGAAATAGTACTGTGTTGCATCCGGTTTTCCTTGCTTCAGTTTTCTCAAATTCGATTTTTTTTCTGAGATTGTTGTTTCTGTTTTAAGGTAGTTGAGAACTTTGTAGGACAAGAAACTGTTCAAGTACAGCTAAAGTTCAAATTGATAGATACCTGTTTACCGCTAGCAGCGTTCTAACTGATATGCTTTTCTCAGAGACTAGCGTATTGGTTTCTTGTTTGATTTTAAAGTGGTCTTTTGTCATCTTTTGGGCTGTGTGTCATTGCCAGCTATGATTACTTTAGCACGTTCCAATGAACGCTGCAATTTTCTTTCTTCCATAAAGAGTGGCACTTTGCAATTGAACAGGGACCTGTGTACAACCAAGGGATTTTAAAGTGAAAACAAGCTTGGTAATGGACAGAGTGTATGTTATTTTTTGTGTGATACATACCTTCTAAAAAAGAGATTTTAACAGCTTTTACAGGAACACAATGTAATCTGGTCTCCTATCATGGATGGGAGGGGTTGCAGCTGAAGATTTTGAGATTACTTGTTGATGTTCTTGCTAGATGCCTGTCAGTCACAGTCAAGGAGGTCAGGGGAGATCTCTGACAGATGAAGGAAAGCAAATGTTGCTCCTCTTCAGAAAAGGCCAAAAGGACAATGCAGGAAGTACAGGACTGTCAGCCTTCTTTTGCTTCTAGATAGAAGTCATGGAGCAAATCCTCTTGAAACATATTTCTGTGCACGTGGAGGAGAAGGTTGTCAGAAACAGCATGGATAGACCAAGTGTAAATCATGCCTAAGCAATTTGGTCGCCTTGTGTGATAAATGGCTAATTTGCAAATGAATGGAGAACAGTGGATGTCATTTTAATTACAGGAAGGCTGTTGACACCACCTCCTGCAATAGTCTCATGTCTGAGTTGGGATGTGATGGTCTGACAGGTAGATGTTCAGACAGGTAGAAAACTGCGTAGATGGTTGGGCTCAGGGGGTCGTGGATAATAGGTCACATTCTGCCTGGAGGCTGGTAATGAGTGGGAGTAGCATGGAGGTCTGTCCTGTGCTGGAGGTCTGTCTGGGGACCTGTCCTGTTTGACATCTTTGCCCATGACCTGGAGGAGGCAATGGACGGCTTGCTTATACAGTTTGCAGGTAGCACCACGCTGGGGAGACCAGTTAATATGCCTGGGGGCAGAGTTACCATTCAGAGAGGTCTGCCCACAGAGATGGGAGAAATGGACCAGCAGAAGCCTCGTGAAACTCAACAAGGACAACTGCAGAGCCTTGTGCCTGGGAAGGAAGGAGCCTCTGCAGTCTGAGGTGAGATAACTTCAGGGGACCTCATGCCAGCCCCCCAGTACCTGTGAGGAGGTTATTGAGAAAACAGAGCCAGACTTCTTAGAGGGGTGCATATTGGAAGGACAAGAGGCAATGGGCATGAACCAAGATGAGAGGTTTTCAGACTGGCTGTGAGAGAAAAACTTTTCTCCATTAAAAAAAAAAAAATTCAAGTCAAGCAGTGGAAGATGTTCGCAGAGGCTGTGCAATCTCCATCCTTTCAGGTTTTAAGGAACCAATTGCATAAAGCCCTGAGCAACCTTGTCATATCCAATAATTGATCATAATGAGAAGAAGGATGCCATGGGGACACATCCTGAGGTCTTCTCCAACTTAAATTATCTTAATATTCTATGAACTTGCTTGGGTTTTCTGAGATATACCTTTCAGTCTTGCTCCTTCTCTCGTCTCTCTAAGGAGCTGTGATTATTTTAGGTATGTACAGTCCTTTGGTCTTTTAACCACCAGCTTTAACCAAGCATGACTTTAAATTTAGCTGGGGATGTGGTTTGCTTACTAGAGGGGATATCTTTACTCGTTGGCTTTCAAGCATGTTCCTGTGCTTTTTGGGGGAACTGCTGTTGCTTACTTGATGCTAAGTCTCACTGAGACATTTGTTTTAGTAAAGAAATCCATTAATCTATTTTGTGAGAGCTTGGTATTGTGATTAGGTGCTGCATTTGTAGAATCGTTGCACAGCAAGTTTTTGTCTGCTTCAAGGTGAAAATCATGCTTTTTAAATTTTTGAAAAAATGTATTTTGTTAATTTATTGGTTTTAATTACCAAATTGTGTAAAGCTCTTATAATCCCATGGACTAAGTGGAAGTGTAAAAGATATGAGTACTTCTGCTTGCTGCGCAATTTCTCTTAATCTAATGCAGTTGTTGCTGTTAAGTACAGGAGATTAGTCTTGAAGAAATACAATAGCTTGCTCAGAGAGATGAGATAAGAATAATTTTCTGCAGTTTTTCGTCTTTGCAAGTGAAAATAACACCAGAGGAAGTTTTCTTCTCTTTTGTTAACAACTGTGTAAGTAATTTATAGGATTCATTTTATGCAAGTCAACCTATTGCTTATTGTGAGCAAAAAACAACCAAAATTCCACACCAAATTAAAATAGTGGTACCAATTTCTTTAAAGAAGCCTTAAGCCTTTTCCTTTTACTAATACATTTCCAGCATAAAGGTATAGACTCTGACTTTTACTTGCTTGTACTGTATTTTCACATAGTGTTGTATAGTGTTTAGAAGGTAAAAGGATTGCGGTCTGCATGTGATTGAATGTGTTGTATGACTATACATTTTGCAAACGAGACTTTCAAAAATCTGGGTTACAACCTTGTGCGCACTTCTGTTTAATATTTAACGAGGTAAAAGAAAACAAAAACAACAACAAAAACAGTACAAGAACATGGCCTGTTAAAAATCAACTTGTAAACACTATTTTGGAAATCTTTTTCACTTTCACATGAAAACTTCTGGGAGTATTTTAAGTCCTCTGTTATATTGTTGTGGTAAGGAGCTTTGAGAGTTTAGATGCTGCTGTTGGCTGTAGTTTGACTAATAAGCTTGTAGGTGTTCTTTAAGCCTTGAGCCTTAAAGGGGATACTAATATGTTTTATGGCCATTTAAAATATGGAAATAAGGGAGAACAGCTCTGTTCCATAACTTTGTCTATCTATATTTGAACTTTTTGAGTGAACTGTAGTTACAGGTTTGTAGCTCTGTGGCTCCTGGAGTATTAGTGTGTGACAAGCGCTGTTTACAGACACTGATAATCAGTTAAATTTATTACTATGCGTGAAAGATTCACTTTTATTTGAAAAGAGATGCAAAGCTATTAAATTTTAGTGATAATGGGTAAACAAGGCGGGCTTCTGATTTGAAAAGTGCATGTCTCCGGGAAGTTTGTGGAGTAACACCCCCAGGTTTCTTCTCAACCAAAATATATATGGATACAGCTATGCTCTGTCTTTTTTCAGCATTTTAGAGCAAGAATTAACGTGCATGTATTACCATCAGAAAGCTCTTTTGAAGAAAATGAACAGCACTGGAAAAGGGATCTAATTCTATTTAGACTGAATTGCTATAGTCTTTAGTTTGAAGACAAAACTTTTTTTCCTTCTCCCACAGTTGATAGAATGGCATAATTCCAGGAATCCTTTCCAACCAACCAGAGTTAATCTCGAAAGTAGATCGCAAGTATTTGCCATGTTGCTTGTGCTGTTCTGCCACGTCTGCCTTGTGCTTGCTTGGCTTGCGGCTGGCACATGAAATTCCTGTTGATCCCTTAGTGCTGGCTTCTGCCTGTTTTCCTAGACCAGGTGTATGATTTCAGTGGTCAAGAAGATGGAGGCACCGTGTTGGGTTAGAAGTGTCAGGCTTATGTTTTGTTATCAAAGTCTTTCATGAAGTGGCTTTTTTGATTTTGGGTAAAGCTGTGGCTGTCTCGACAATAGTGGCATGTACACAAGATATGTTAAAACTTTTGTGAAAGTATTTCACCTGTTTTAGCAGGATGAAAACAGTGAGTGCTTTTTACCAAAGATGGCCTCATTCTAAATGCAGTGGTGCTAAATTTCTAATACATTAAAGTTCCTCCCTCAGTTGAACTCATGCTTCAGATTAGTCTGTCCTTGCTGATCAAAATGTTTTCTGTTTGTGGTTCAGAACACCACAAGGACTTTAACAGCCTTAAGTGGATTATGGAATGGAAATGTGTAAAATCCATCTCTGCATATATGAATGTGAGGAAAGTATGTGGTGGAAGAAAATGAGAATATTAACACCATAGCTGCAAGTGGGAGATGCTCCTGCTGAATTCATGTAAGCTAAGAGCTGCTGGCGATTCTTTAAGAGCTTGTGGTTCACATAGTGGTGAGATAATTGGGGGATTATGGGAAACTGAACCAGTGTGGTTCACACACAGCATTGTAGTTTGCTTTATGTTGCTTCAAAGGGTAGACTAGGTGAAATTTCTTCTCCTCTGGAAAGCAGCTGTGATTTATCCGAACCAGACTGTGGCTCGTAAGAGGCTACTTTACTTTCTAAACTGAAATTTGTTTGGGGATATGCAGTTGGGATTCTTACTGCCTCTTCCACTGGACATGTGTCTCCATTCTGTTACGGCATTTCGGTTTTCTTTCTCATTGGGGCTAACTGACTAAATTGTCCCATCACTAACAAGTATATAGAAGACTGAGACAGTTGAAATGTGTGCCAAATATAAAAGCATTGCTGAGAGGTGGCATTATCACTGGACAGAATCAGGATAGAGCTTGCATTGCTTTGGCTTACTTGCATTCAGAAGTACAGTTATGAGTGAGAGGTTAAAAAGATTTTGTTATCTTTCTTGNTTTTTTTTTTTTTTTTTTTTTTTTTTTTTTTTGCTTTTTTGAGCATGTGTCCAGTAGCTAAGGATATTTTCAGCAAACTGCTGAGGAAGAGCAACTTCATTGTTTCCCTTTTAAAAAGGATTTTTCATTCCAGCAAGGCTCATGTTTTACATTACAGTGGGACAGGTGTTGGGCTAAGTTGAAAATAAAACTTACCACACCAAGTGACCACTGCTGTTTTAAACATTTCATTTTCAAAGTCCTAGCAAGAGCAGAAAGACTACACTGTTGAGAATTGTCATTAAAAAATGGAAAAAGATGGATCTTTTGCCTACATATATGTAAACTTATATATATGATAAACATTAGAGTATGAAGAGGGTATAGGTCAGTAATGTGAATGGGAGCTCTTGGTAGCTAGTTTCAAGATGGGTTATAAAAGCTTTACAGTATTGGTGTTTAGCATATTACGTGACACTACATTAACAGATTTATTTATTTATTTATTTATTTATTTATTTATTTTTTACCATTTCAAGCCAGATGAATTCAGCACATAAGGTTAATATCTTGAGTACTGGAAACAGCTGGTTGGTAGCTTTGAATATGTTTCTAATTAAATGCATGTTGGGTGCTGTCCTAGGAGGCCTGAGGAGGGAGCACACAAAAGCATGCAGAAGCTTGCTGTAGCAGGATTAATGCAGAAGTCAACTTGATCTATGGTTGTCCTTACTGACAACTGTGGTTTATTTTTGTTTTCAGTTCAGAGGACCATTTACTTACACTTACTGAGTATTTGTCCTACAAAGAAAATGCTTGCTTGTCTGGCTGCGCTTAAGTGGGAAAAACATTTTCTTCTGTATTTCTGAAAGTGTGTAACAGAATTATGTTAGAAGCTGACTTAGGAAAGGCAAGAATAATGTTGGAGATTTTTGTTTGGTCTTTGTTCAACAAAACTCTTCTTTTTCACAAGAGCGAGTTAGGATATAAAAAAAAAAAAAAAAGCAGAAGTTCACATTTGTCATTGAATACCTCAGCTGCAAACTTGACCCTTGGTACACACCCGTAAGTAAGGTACATGAACATCCTCTGATGGTGATAGGGGTTATGATGGTCAGCTGTTTCTTCTGTATTTAGCTTTTCAGTCAGACATTTCCTCTTGAAAACTTGCATCAATTTTCCTAAAGAAACAACATAAGAAGAGTCCATCACTAAGAAACAATTGACCAGGGAACTGTATGAAAATACTCCTTGTATTTAAAATGGAAACTTTATCAAGACATAATGTCTGATAAGTACTTTCAGTAGGATGAGTAGTAAACTTTTTCATATATTGTTTTTACAGCTCACTGCACAATGGAAACTAACCTTTGTTATTGCCATGAGCTACCAACATAGTACAAATACTGAACAACACACTGTATACACTAAAAGACAAAACAGAAAATGGTTTTGTTTTCCTTGGGTGTATTGTAGTATAACAGTATGATCTCAAGGGAAATTTAGTAGTGAAGACGTAGAGGCTCTCCTTTTTTTTTTTTTTTTTTTTTTTTTTTTTA
>VXAV01007171.1:44250-61674 GCA_013399715.1 Alectura lathami | reverse complement strand
TGGAGCTGTTGGAGCAGGTCCAGAGGAGGGCCACCAAAATGATCAGAGGGCTGGAGCACCTCTCCTATGAGGAAAGGTTGAGGGAGTTGGGATTGTTTAGCTTGGAAAAGAGAAGGCTCTGGGGAGACCGCATTGCGGCCTTCCAGTACTTGAAAGGAGCTTACAGGCAGAAGGGGGACCAACTTTTTACACAGGTGGATAATGGTAGGGCAAGGGGGAATGGGCTAAAACTGAAAGAGGGGAGGTTTAGGTTGGACATCAGGAAGAAATTCTTCCCTGAGAGAGTGGTGAGGTGCTGGCACAGGCTGCCCAGAGAAGCTGTGGCTGCCCCATCCCTGGCTGTGTTCAAGGCCAGGCTGGATGGGTTCCTGGGCAGTTTGATCTAGTGAGCTAGTGGCTGGCAGCCCTGTCCACGGCAGGGGGGTTGGAACTAGATGATCTCTGAGGTCCCTTCCAACGCAAGCTGTTCTACGATTCTATGATCCCCGACCCTGGTGGTAAGAGAGAGAGTCTGGAGAAAGGAACAGTTCCCCTTGGTCGAGGAGGATCTGGTTAGAGATCATCTAAGCAAACTGGACACACACAAATCCATGGGTCCCGATGGGATGCATCCCTGAGTGCTGAGGGAGCTGGCAGGAGTGATTGCCAAACCACTCTCCATCATCTGTGAAAAGTCAGGGAGAAGTACTGGGAGGCTGCTGTGACAACACTGTGACAATGTCCGATGGGTGCGGCCAATTGTGGCTGTGTTGGGAGTGGGGGGATCTGTGGCCTGAGAGATGCCCACATATGGAAAAAGAGGAAGGGTCAGGGTTACTTTCCTGGGGATGGCCCACCTGTGCCATTTTGGTAGCCAATGACTGCCCTTGGCTAAAGGCACCGCCGCATGGCATTGGCTAGGCAGTGGACACTGGTTGGTGTCATGTTTGATCGCCCTCTGGTGCAGAACCTTTTCCTAACCCCCAGCCTGACCCTCCCCTAACGCAGCTCCATGCCGTTCCCCCGGATCCTGTTGCTGTCACCAGAGATTATAATGTAAAAGCTTATCCCCAGTTCCTCTTTCCAGAGGAACAGCTGTCCCTCTCTCTCCTTTCACTGCTCTTCTGCTTTGCTTAGGAAACCACTACTGAGGGCCTCGCTTCAAGTTCCACCACCAAATTTGTCTTTATTTGTATGCAGTACATCTAATATACCTATACTTAGACATGCTAGAAAACTAGTGACACCGCATGTTTTTTTCTGAATGAAAGTGAGAAGGAATTCAGATGTACAAATGAACTCTGGAGCTGAAACGTTCTTCAGAGTAGGTTGTGGGTTTTTTTTTTTTTTTTTTTTTTCCTGTGTTTGTTTCTTTTTATTTTCATTTTACAAATATGGGAAGTCCATCCTGTGCATGTGGTGAGACTGGAGTCCTGGGGGAAATGTATGACCCTGTGTACTTGTTTTAAAAATGCAGTCTGAGTATACTTGAAGGAAAGTATTAATGTGTGAAGAGAATTTCGCCTTTGGCATTTTGAGTGTTTGAGTTTGCAGCCTGTCTTATATGTTTTGACCGCAGTTTTGTGTGTGTTGTTTTCTAGGTTAGAAAATTAGCCAGGAGCAATTTGTTACCTGATGCTGCACTGGCAGTGCTGTGTAGCACTGGAACCTTTTTCCTTGGCTGCTATGCCAGTTGTTACTTTTTCCACTGTTCTCTGATTATGTGCTTCATTCATGTTGTGCAAATTTGTCTACTACTTGAAGAGTATTGATTCACTGAGTGTGGAGGATGCATAGGCTCTTTTGGGTTGCATGCATCCTTTTGCATCCTGTGTTGTGTTTGCAGTGAAACCTGAGTGCGCTGGGTGTATCCAAAGAGCAGTCAGAATGCCTGAAGAACATAGTTAAAATTGTTTTTATGCTGACCTAGAGCACCTGCAGTTTTTAAGAAGCCTGTACATTGGCGAACTCATGAAAATACAGTCTATTGCCCATCTTGAAATTTGGCTGCTAAAACGAGGTCTTAATAACTTTTTGAAAGTCTTTGGCAAAATAGCGTATGTGATTGTATTTAATCTTCATTCTAATTCTTGGAAGAGAGATGTGATTTTATGTTGAGGTTTCCAGATTTAATTAGACACTTTGGAAAATTCAGCCCATAGCGAGGTGGGGGGAGTGATCAGAAAAATAAGGGATTGACAAAATGTTAGATAAAACTTTTTGCAAGCAGTCTAAGAAAGTGAATGGCACCTGACTTTAGTTTGGCAATCCTAATATTCTTTTTAAGTGGCAACTAATAAAACAATCATATTTCTGCAAGGAAAAATGTTGAAGTGTGTAGTACTGCATGTTCAGTGATTTTGAAGAAGGAAAACAAAACAACATGAGTCTTCAGTGATTCTGGCTCAGTAAAATGATCCAAGGGGTAAATTGCAGAAATGAATAAATCTTGCGACTCGTCTGCTACCAGCTGGCTTAGGCTTATCTAGCGTTGTGAGCTCCAAGTGTACTCAGCAAATTGCAGCAGGCGTGCCCGTGAGCGAGAGGCGACTCGGTCTGAGGTGGGTGTCATCCTGCCCCGTACCTGTGTTCCGCACGTGTTGCACCAAGCAGTCCAGAGACATAAAGCTTGCTTTCCCTCCAGCCGCCTTTCTTGCCTTCTGCTTCCAGTCCAAGTGAATTTTGAACCAAACTGCTTGACAGGTGGTGTAGGAAGATAATCAGGGTTATCTGTTTTCCTGCAGATGGAGATACAGTTACCAGATACACTTTATTTACCAAATGTTAGTGGCTTCTTAAGAAAATAGTTCTGTGCCTTCTGGACTGGAGTTTCGTAACTGAGTGGGATAGGTAAAGCTCAACAAACTGGATTTTTAAACAGTGTTGTTTATGACAAGCTGACAAATTTATGTTACTCAGGAGCAACTGTAGCTTGAAGTACTGAGCATGCTAAGCATGGAGAGCAGATTTTTTGGTCCTTGTAGTTTATGAAATGGTTAAAGAGACCTTCATGGGTTCTTCACTGAACTTTTAAAACTAGCACATCGTGGCAGAAGGGTTGGAACTAGATGATCTTTAAGGTCCCTTCCAACCCAAAAAGTTGGGGTTCTATGATCATTTTAAGAATGAAATGGGGAAATATTCCAAACTGATTTTTCTGCCACTTCGTAATTGTCTGTTACACTTACAGCTCGGTTTTAATCAGAAAAAATAGTTACTACTTTATACGCTTATCTCCTCAGCAGTAAGTACAACACTTAATGTGTTTTGGTCATCTGCTTCGTTTGCATGTCCGTGTAGAAGGCTCGCTGAGCTCAAACAATGAAAGAAAATCTCTCTCATCTTTCAGAAGTTAAAGTTTAAACAGGGAGTTAACTGTCTATAGACTGGCAGAAGCAAAGGGGATTTTTGTGGTTTTGCACCTGTCAAAGCTGCAAATAGTTGCTTTTCTAAAGCCAAAAGCAAAACAAATCAAAACCAACCAAGCAAACAAAAAGTCCAACCACCACATCATAAACTGTAGAGCAGCTGCCCAGTTTGGTGTGTCGGGTACATGCAGGTAGCTGGGCTTAGTGTTTTGAGGAATATGGAGCTTTTGGTGTGCGAAGCTGAGGTTTGCCTTGTAGAATGGAAACCATGGGCTACAAGTGTGTTGTTTGCACTTGAGGGAACAGCCAAACAAGTTACACGAGGGATTTGTGCTCAAATGTGAGGCAGTGAAAGACTAATTTGAGTTGAATATCGCTCAAAGCATTTTTTTCCAGCGTCTCTGCTGCCCTTTTAAAAGTCACTCTGCTCACAGCCCCCTCCCTCGTTTATGTCTTCAGGTCAAAGGTATAGCCTCTTGCCAAAGTAATGAGCTGAGTTATAAGAATCATACATGTTTTCTAGACTTTAATATAACAGGAATGAGCGAACAACTTGCTAACATTTTTTATAGACTTTAATTGGCGCCCTTGTTTTTGCTGGAATTAATTAGCCATGTGGCACTTCATGTTGCTAGACCTAACAAATCCCGTATTGAGCAATTCAAAATGAAGCAGAAAATTGTGGGCCCTGGAATTTCAGTGCTTCTCATGATTTGATTCAGCCCTAATTAATACATATTTTAAAGACAGAAAGCTTTTTAGTGATTTCCAAAAGTTTCTGTTTCAGTCGGAGATACAAAAATGGCAGTAACATGTTAGTATTGAAAGAAAATCTGAAGCGTAAAATCTGAAGCTTAAGGAGTGGTGGCAACTTAAGTGTGGTGGGACTGAAAGCTCAATTACTTAAGGACGTGGTTGCAGCAGCTTGAGCTTTATCCTGTTGATTTGTTTTGGTATCAAGCTTCTTGTATAACTCGATTTAGATATCATTGATAAATACTGGTAATTTTGGGATGCTTACAGTGCTGATCATTTAAACTGAAAAGTAAAAGTCAGATTATTGTCTGACTAAATCTGTTGTAATATGCTCATACAAAACAAGGCAATAGTAAAGTGCATCAAGGTTTAGCGAGGACCTTGGACAGAACAGCGCCACGTAACAGTGTTGGCTGGGAACTGGCTGTCTAGGCAGCAGCCTTGGCTAAAAAACACAACAACCACCTAGCTAAAAAAAAAAAAACCTGAAAAGCAAAATCAAACAAAAACCAAAGAGATTTCATTGCTGTCTGCAACTGACTACTTAGTAGCTATTCAAAATGGAATCTAGATTTTCTGAGAAGAACCCAGTGTAGGACAGGAGACAGTAATCATGCAGCAAGATCTTGTTGCAGTAGTGGGAACAATGATTTTATTGCAGTGAGGGAAAAGTGGCAGAAGCGGGTAGCCCAGAAATGCTGGTATCCATGTGTGGAGGGTCTCCATCCTTGGACATGGCCAAAACTCAACTGGGCGATTTTGGATTTGAGTACTGAACTTAGAATTTATCCCTGTCTTATGCAAATATTTGAAGTAGATGGGAAGTTAAGGGGTATTCTGGAAATGCCTTGTGAATGACATTTTTCTCTGGTTCTGTATAATTTGCTTGGAGATGTAGGATTTTTGAGGACATCTTTTTACACGACTCTATTAAATTGTCTTATCCCAAGGAAGATGCAAGAAAAACTTGTTTTTTGAGGCCAGAAGATTGTGCCAATCTTGTGTGTGTATGTATGTCACTTAAAGCTTGTTTTTTGGGATAAAGCATAGTTGATGGAATAGGAGAACATTTTTTTTGTTTGTTTGTTTGTTTTCTTCTGACTTCTCTGATGTCAAAGAACTGAGCCAAGAAGAACTGGTTTTGAAAACAATGCACTTACCAGTAGAAATGCTCTCAGAGGTAAGCTTCTTGTTTGCTCACATATCTAGTCTAAAATTGTGTGTTGTTCTCTTGTTTATTTTTGTTTGAAAGTCCACCTATTTGTAAACACCGTGTTTTTTCTTAGGAAGAGAGAGTAGCAGGACAGAAGTATATGTACTTCAAATGCTTTGATTGTAGAGTAAGGCCAGAGTGCTGTGTTTATAATGTTGGCTAGGAGGCACTGTGGTTAAAAACTGAAAAATATTGAGCAAAACCAGAGTGAGATCATTAAAAAGGTAATTGTTAACTGTTTACAGATATTTTCTCCCTAAAAGTTCAATTTACAAAATGGAATTACTTAATCCTTAAGTTATGGAATTGCTTAATCATTAAAGCAGGAATTTCAAAGAAAACCTGGTCAATTTAATGCTTTGAGATTTTAGTTCTTTCCACCCCAATTTTAGGAAGAGGCAGTACTACCTCTAAGGCATGAGGAGACTAAACAAAATACTCAGTACATCCTCAATCTTTTTTTTTTTTAAATTATTTCCTGAAATCTGAAGAGGTAAGAAGGCCCTCAGTCCATGAAGTTAGTGGGTTTTATGATAACCCTCCCCTTCTCTTTTCTGAGTCAAGATTTGTACCATCTTGTATTTCAGTGTCGTCTCAAGTTAAGTTCCCACTGGTCTGACTATAATCAACTACGGATATTGAATCCTCTGCTGTGGACTGATGTTAATGTAAGGGCTTACTCGAGAACAACTTAAATTTTCATGTCTGTTCATCCTTAATTTTTGGCACTAAAAATAAGGCTTAAAAGGAAAAACAGTGGTTTGTATATTCAACCCTGAGGGACAGGTGGCTGATCTTATCTGCCATGCACTTAATGACTTAAACGCAGTGAGTGACTGACAACTTGACCGAAGGCTGGAAAATGAAAGCGGGCTTCCCACCTCAGCTTCCTTGTAAACACAGCCAGCCTGCAGCTGTGCCCCTGCTGCACTTTGCAGTGAGCACGCACGTAATTAGCTGTGCATACTCTCCCCAGAGAGAAGCAGGGGTTCAGCTCACTGAGTCAGAGGAAGAGCTGACAAGGGTAGACAATATGTTGTGCAGCCTCTTGCTTTTTTTACCCTCTGGACTAAAGATTGTTAAAGGTACTATCACATTTCTCACTTTATTTTCCTGGTATCTTTGTGTATGGAATTGCTTTGTTGTAATATTTCTGTGCATTTGCACAACATCTTAAAGCGCCTCTACAGAAGACAGTTAGAAAACCAATTCCTTTTTTTTTTTCATAATCAAATAAAGATGATATTCATATGCACCTGAAGCTACAGTCTAAGCAAGCAGTTTTAAACCCCATGTCTTGTAAGCAAGTGTCCTGCTTTAGTCAAACCAGTGCATGTCTGTGCTTACGGCTGCAAATGATGAAAGGCAACAGTTGGCTGAATCTGCCCAGGTGTGCATGTTTGCACATGTTTGCGTGTTTGCTTACTCTGTTTGCTGCAATCTGAATCCTTTACTCCTTGAAGTATTTGTTTTCACTGGAAAATGACATTGTAGCATAAGTTGCGTAACACCGTGTTAGATATTGTGCAGCAGTTAGGCCATCTGATCTGTATGAGAAAAGTGAGGGATTTTTTCCCCAGGAAGCCAGCCGTAGCTAGCAGCCTGCAAGATCACTCCCCTCTGTACAGCTCTGACAGAGCCTGCCTCCAATAAACACAGATACTCATGTCATCTTGACTGGAATTTTGTCTTGCACTCGTTTCCTTGGTTAGTGGCCTTGGGGAAAAAAGACGCTTTCTGCAGATTACGAAAAGCAGGAATTGCGTCGGTCACCACTGCAGCTAATGCTTGTTAACTGCTGCAGGCTGGTCATGGCCCATGTGTAAGTACTTGGTTATGAAGTGTCAGCTTAAAAGGGGTCAGACCACTCATTTTTTGTGAAGTATGTTAAAGCAGTGAAATTGGGATGAGCATAAGGAACACCCTGGGCACATAAATGCTGGTAGGTGGGAGTCTGCCCCTGTCTCTTTCTCCCTCCGTATTACGAGCGTGAGCCCTTAGAAGTTCACACCGTCTGTCTTCAAAGGATCTTCCTTTCCTAAATCTTAGGTCCTTCTCATCTCCCTCCCAGACCGAATGATGTGGAGGAAATGCTAGTTAGAACTGCAGAAATGTGCCCCCTTTACTCACGGATAGCCGTTACAATCCTTGTTTTATAAACTCTTGTACGGTTTCTGCCAGCTGCCAGAAGTTGCTGTATGAGTAACAACCACAGATGCGCCATGTGACGTGGGAGTATTAATACTTAATTTCTTGATGAGAAAAGACAGCTGAGCATTCAGTTGCCTTATTTTATTATTATTATTATTATTATTATTATTTTCCCTTAATGAAAGATAAAGTGTGTGACTTGAGTTGAAATAAATATGATCTTGTTTGGACTCGAGTTGTGTATCCAGTATATCTCAATGTGCCAAACAACTTATCATGTTCACTTCTATGGCACTGCGCTGCTAGAAGTGCTGGAGCATGGATCTGGATACCAAAACTGGGATGCAAATTTCTTACCGAGTAAAATAACAATGGAAATGTATATGAATATTTTATCAGGAGCAGGTGAGGAATGGAAGAACATAATCTGGCACAGTACAGTGATTCGTTATTTCAGTAGCACTCATGTATTATGCATTTCTTTTTAGTAGATATAAAGTAGATTACGCAACTGTTTTTAATTACCCTTCTGAGCAGAGGCCTCTTCTACTCAGATAAGTAGCTACTACAGAAAGTGATATTGAAATTAGTAGTGTTGCAACAATAAAGCAACAGATTGGAGACATCAGAAGTGATACAAAGTGCTGGTAACAATGTTTTTCTGATACCATGTAATTTACATATTGCTAGTGCCTCTCCAGGTGAAGCAGATCTTGTCTGCTCTCAAGCTGCTTAACTAAAACATTTGAAAGTATCTTTCAGCATATTAAGGAAAATAAAAAGAGTTGAAACTTCCATCCTTTAGCCCTCACTTCTAGGCAGTAAGCTTTTTAGTTCATGGTCTCTTCACTTCTGTAAGTTCAAAAACTACTGTTCAAAAACCAAACAAATAAGGAAAGCATCACTACCCCCCACCAAAAAACAAAACAAAACAAAACAAAAAAACAGACCAGAACAGACAGTACCTTGTAATAATGGATTAAGATTATGTTAGGCTTCAGTGTTTGCATATCTGATTTTTGTCACACCAGTTCAGCGATATGATACCATTAAGAATATTAGAAATGTGATGAGATTGGAAGACTTTTCCTGAGCTGATGTTTGAGAACCTAGAAGGAGAAGACTTTTTAAGAGTAGCAGAACTGTAAAAACGGAATGTTTCTTTGTCAATTCAGGTCAACCAATTAACCTTCCTTTATGGTGTGTAGCAAAGCTTATAAGCCAAAAAATTCTTTACCTGTTTCAGGTTAAAAATAGCTATTCGCTCTTGCTTTGGATTCAGACAAGTAAGGCAATGCATAGGTAAAATAAGTTTATGGAAACACTGTGTTTTAGCATGTGAGGCATAGGTTGCATGTCATAGCTTAAGCTTGGACTCCAGCAACTTGCTGCTCTTTGGAGCTTGCCTAAATCAGCAGGCAGAGGCTGGGAGAAAAACCAGAAAATGTGCCCAGCTGTGCAGCGAGGCCTGCAGGAGAAGAGGCTGCGAGCCTGGCCTGGCCTCCCTCGGCCACTCGCCGATGAGGCAGTGTCAGGGCCTCGGGAGCGGGCCGGAGAAGCACCAGGAAGCTGGTGGTGCTAGCTGCAGTGCTGTGGCCGTTAGTCATAAAATGGCTGAGCCATCTGGTGCCCGAAAGCTACCCCAGCCTACCACCTGGTGCTTCACTGAGCCCAGGGATTTGTTCCAGATAAGCACTGGTTTACTTAATAAATATTGAAAGGGAAAAGCGGGAGGGGGAAGATGTAAGGGTTTTCCTCAGTTTTATTCAGTGCTGAATAATGCCATTTGGATCATTGTCGCCTTCTGTGGTTTGTGTGTCATTAAAAACAATTTTCTTTTCATTTTCAAAATTGAAGATGAAGAATAACATTTAACAAATACAACATTATACAGGGATTGGTGTAAAGTTCGGAGCAGTGTATGCTTTAATTTGGAGCTGCGGATGGCCACCTGCTATACTCCTTGTGTCGATCTGGCAAGTGGCTGTGCTGTTCTGGTGCCTTTATTTGTTGGGTCTGTTTGGAGCTGTTTGAGAAAGCTGCAGACTGTCTCATCTAGCACAGGCTGGGGGAGTGCTGGGCTGCCTGCTGCTCAAACGCAAAAACCCCAAACTTCTTCAAGTTGTCTTTTTTTTGGTTGTTGTTGTAGGGTTTTGGGGTTTGTTTTTAGATAATACTATTTATGCATTATTGTGCTGCTACCACATACAGGTAAATTATAATTTCTTTGTAGGCTAACTTATTTCCTTTCGCCAATATTTAAAATAAAGAGGGTAGCACTACTCTTGGGTAATGTCATTCCTAACGCAGTGCCGCGTCTGCCTCCCAGCCCCTCTGTAACCGTGTTGTCTGGGTTGTTGGGAGGTACGGAAGTGGTTGTCTTCTCTCTCTAGATGTCAGGAGTGGGCTGAGATGTGGGCAACATACGAATCCTGACGCTAAGGTTTGCCCTCTGTTCTTGTTCTCATGATATTCGTGATATGTCCTTTAGAGAAAGCAAGTCAGGCTTTGTTCTCCGTGAACTCATTTGGTTTTTCCTGCAGAGTGTGTGCTAGACAAATCAGCCTGGATCTGGTTTTTGAGCTCTGTCAGATGGCAGCTGCACTCTGCTGGTGTATCCCTCAGGTTCCCCTCACTTTGTCCTTTCGCAGTTCTGGTGCCTCCAGTAATGTGGGAAATAAATGTGGAGATGATTTCACTGTTGATAGGCTTTGTAATGTGCTTACCATTACTTTGGTTTTGTGTGTGTATATATATATATAATTATATATATATTTAATGAATCAGACTGTGAGTTTTTTGGGATGAAGACTTCTTAGAAAGCCAAAGTATGGCTGGGAATAAGCAGCTGATTGGGAGACTTGCTGAAAACTTTATTATAAACCACAAGATGTAGAATAGTCTTTTGTAGTGAGTTTTGTTTAAATTTAGATAGGGAAAAATTTATTGGAATGTAAGTACTGAAGGAAAAGTATACACACCTGAAATCTTCCCATTGCAGTAAATAACATCTAGTTTTGAGCTAACATTTGGTTTTGAAACATGCTTGCTGTGTTTTGTATCCTATATTCAGATCCTCGTAATTTGAAATGTATCTGCTTCATGAAGTCATCTTTTAGGACACAGAAAATGATTTTTGGCAATAGAGGCTAATGTTCTTTTCCTAGGAAATGCAGTCAGAAGCAACGAGGAGGGTAGTGTAAGATACTCCTATCACTATTTGGAAATTAGTTTCCGCTTGTCTCTTGTGACTTTAAAATGTACGTTATTGGCTGACTCCTGTGATGTTAATTTCAGCAGAAGAAAAACTGCTGTTACTTTTTTGTAGATGTTCGTGCTTACAGGGACCAGAATTAGGTACTTAAGAATTACGTGTTGAGCAACTATCAGAAATGCTTTCCTGTGTCAGCTTGTTAAATGACAAATGCTGGTTTGTGGTATTCTTGTTTCCAGCGTTATTTGACGCATCCTGCAATGTGCTTAGTGCAAGCCAGTTCTGACTGCACTGGGCTAGCATGTATTTCAGTAGCTGTCAGCTCTAGTGTGGGTATGGATTCTAGAAACAGGTAGTGTTGTAGGTTTGTGTATGATGTCAAGACAAGTGATAAACTGGCAATTAAAAGTTTGAAAGTACTGAGTTTGTTGAAATGACAGATCAGATTTTGTCCCTTGCCTGTTTTCCTGTTGTATACCCAGCTTACTGGCTTTGTGAAAGCGATGGGTAAAACAAGAGCCTGTGAGACGGGACTTTTAACATTTCAGTGCCTGCGATGTCACAGTAGAAATGCTATACTTTGAATTATAACATGTTGTCAGCTGCTGGCTAAATTGCTCTGTGGGGCTGTCTTTCGTTAGCTGAGGCAGCAGAGGTAACTCAGCTTGTTTCAGGAGTTGGCAGAAGAACTGGAAGCAGTCAACTGCAGCAAAACCCTGCACTGCTTCTCAAAATAATTTAGCATATGTGGAGGTTATTGATGGTATGGCTAGGCTGCTTCCAGTGCCTGCTGTAACAGCTTCAAAGCTTGCTTGCCTCTCTTTTTATAACTGTTGCCTCAGCACCTCCAGTGTTTTGAAGAGCGATGAATTTTGTGCTAGGAGCTTGAGTGTACTAAAAGCAGCTGAATGCTGTGGTGAAAATAAATTCTGACTGGACTCTGTGTCTCACAGCTTGAACTCATCAGTTTCCCTTAATTGAGAACTGAGAATATGTTCAAACAAGAAAAATTGTGGTAGTTTTTTTGTTTCCTAAACCTTCTACTGTGCAGTAGAAGCACGGTATGGGGAAGATAATGAAATGTTAAGGTGCAGGTAGCTAACATTTCTGTTAGCAGAAAATGTGATAAATTTCTTAAATTACTTGTATGCTGAGTAATATGTAAGAGAAATTTGTCAAGAGCACTGGGGTATATACAGACAAATGTGCTTTACTTTCACTAGAAGCAGGTGATCATAGAAACATTCTTAAAAAAAAAATTGATAACAGACCAGACATGCCTCTGTTCTTTAATGCTGAACTAAAAAAGTCTACCTGATTTAGAGAACTCTTACTTTTGAGGAATACTGACACCTTGTAAATGCTTGAGTGACGTTAAATCTATGCTGTAGTTAAATCCACCCTTCCATGGGAGCAGTATGTCTATGAGGACAGCGTCCGTGTTGCGTGCTCAGCACCTTTCAGGACAACTGACCCTTGAGAATCCACGCTGAGTTCATCTACAGCACGCTGTGAGGAATGCACGCAACATGGCTGAGAGCAGATCAACGTTTTGGTGTGTAAGTGTTGTTGAGAAGCTTCCGGGAGCTCTTACCATGTGCGGACATGGGAAGGAAATGATGGTGGCTGGTTTCGTGGGTGCTCCCCTGAGCTCTTCCTCAGGGGCTGTTCTTCCAGCTCAGGCCTGTTACGCTTGTGACCTGGCCTCAGGGGTAGGAGCTGCCTGCTGGCTGCCAGGCAGTTGGCAGCCCTCCATTGTGCTCCTGTGCGTTCCGGGAATTTTCTCTGGAAAAGAGAACATCTCTGACACTCTTTCTTCCTAATAAATTTATTTGATGTGGCCTTGTAAAGGTAAATCAGTCACATCAGGCAGGTAGACTGAAGATCCCACTCAGTGAAACCTCCCCCTTTGTAAATGCGGAGGGTTCCGTTTGCTCTTCACCCCGCACCAGAAGCGGCACGCGAGGCCGGCTGGTTTCCTCATCGGTTCTGAGTGTTTGCCAGTCTTTCTGGGGCAGAGGGTTTGTGCAGCGCCCGAGCAGTGAGAATCTGAGTGTGGTTCTTTTTCTGTTAGGCAGCCTTTTGGCTCTGGCAGCCCCAGTGTTGTCACAAAATTAAAGGGAAAGCTTTATCCAGTCAGCTAGAAAAAGCCATAGCCAGGCTGTCTCTTGTTTCCCACCATGCAAGGCCGGCCGCGTTTTGACAGCAGGATGATGGTCTGGATTTTGGAACATGGTTTTCATTTTACTGCTTCAGTGACATTAATAAGTCACTCTTTACTTTTTTTGGGTTATAAAATTGAGATAAAGAAGGCTATGCACCTCATGGGTGTGAGCTTAGGAAAATCTTTCTTGGAGAAAAGAGAGGATTTGTGATCCTTGGATGCAAGGTGATGTGTAAAATGCAAAGCAGCATTATTCTGAACCTTTTTTTATAATTATATTTAATTTTTTTAAATAACAAGCAAGATTATTCCAGTGTGCAGTGAGATGGTCAGCTCTAGCATATCACAACGTGCTGTATCATCTGCCCAGTGTGTGTGCTTACCAAACTAAGTTCCAGGCATGCACGTTGGTATTGAGTTAGAGCCTTCTGTTAGAGGTCTAACTGAGCCAGGGGGGTGGGTGTCCAGATATTCCCAGATATCATGACACATCAAAGGAAGTTTCAAGAGGCTTGTTTTATTTTGTTTTTAACAAGGGAGATGTTAGCTCTTACTTACTGTACAGCAGATTACTCTTACAAGCAGTGAAATCCGTTAAACATAGCAGCATGCTGTAGGTAGTTGAGGAGATAATTGCAGCCATTTGTTTGTGGACAGAGAAAATAGCCTTCAGAAGGTGGACTTTTCAGGCACTGACTTGATTATGTTTTCACTTGCCTCTGGCATGGTTTCCAGCAGATTTATCTTTTTTTATTATCGTGCCAGAAAACAGCCTTTGAAATACGCAATTTTATGTTAGCTTAGCAGCTTGACCATCTGTCCGACCATTCAAATTTGAATTTAACTCCTCCAAAATAAGAAGTCCGTAACTTTCACTGGACTGCCTGTATTCTCTAATGCTGACCTATCCAAATGTGTAGAGATTGGCGAGATTAAGTGATTTTTTGATTCAAGATTATGCATGCGCGTTCTCTATACATATGTTAAAACTGTCTGTCCATTGGGTTGAAAGGAAATAATTCTGGGCGCTTTTTCTCTGAGTTTAAAAACGGACTGTTCTCTATTCAGTAGAACTCCTCATTAGGCATCTGTTTGCAGTCTCTGCTTGTTTGTATTTCTCCCTGAGCTGCATCATTTTCTTGATGGAGCGGAGTGCCGACAGCAACAGCTCTGGGGCTGGGCAGAGGAGGCTTCCCTGCAGGAAGGCAACCTCCAGCACAAAATGCATTGCCAGATTTTGTCTTGTGACCAGAGGGGTAGGTATGTTTCTGTTCAACAGCAGGAAGCACTTACACAGCACTGTTCTTCTGGTTGGCAAAGTATAACAGCACAGGTCAGGGAGGTCAAAAAACTGGATCAAAGGAAAGGAAGTAATAAGGCAGTGGAATCTGGGCATTTAGGCCATGTGCTCTGCCTACCAGTGATGAACTACAGGGATGGAGTGCACTGCTTCTGGCACCTTGCTGTATGTCCAGCATTGGAATCAGACTGCCATGGGGCAGTCCCTTTATTCAAGTTATGGGAAAAGTGTGCTTTGAGAAGTGCAACTTGCACAGCATCCTTATGCTTTGAGTTAAATCTACGTAATTTAACTGCCTTTTAAGATATTTTTGCAATGCTTAGAGATTAGTACTCATTTTCTAGCTGCACTGCTTTTATAGAGTAAACAAAGTTTCTGTGAACTATTAGTGATTTAATGTGTGCAGTAGAAGTCCTCTGTTGACTTTAGTTCCTGATAATCATCTTCTCGCAGATTGATTTTGTTCTTTTTCTTAATTTGATATGTAACTTGAAAAACCACCACCTGGCGATTGAAGTGACTGCAGTATAAAACAGTGATGAGTCATAGCTGGCAGATCCAGACCAGATGATCGTTTAGTTAAAGTTCAAGCATCCTAAATGAAAATGTTTTGAATTCAGCAGAAAGAACATAACATACAATTCTGGATTAACATGGTTGAGGTCTTCAAAATATTTGTGGTGTTGATTTTAATTCTGCATACTCTAACCTTAATAAAGGTCAAATTCCTCAGAGCTGTTGAACCATGAGATTTGGAGCACCTGTTGTTCTATGAGGTGCACCTCTGCGTTCTGGGAGTGGTCAGGTTTGGGTGCTTATTTCCATGCAGTTACCCACCAGGCAGCAGTCAGCAGGAATGCATGAGATGCAGCCTGGTGTTGGTGCTTTGCACTGAGGATGACTGCCCAGCTCTCCAGGAAATAGTTATGAATTTCTTTCAATTTTAACTTATTTCACATTACTAAATGCTATCGTGAGACTAAATCAACAATAATCCAGCACATACCTATGCTGAGTTTTGTAGTGTTTTTAATATATATCTGTAGGTGATTTTATGTGCAACCTGTTGAAATATGTTGTTTCCTCAAAATATTTTACTTCAGATACAAAAGGCTGGTGATCTTTCTGCCTATTTTTAAAACAGTATGGTATCTGCTTGTTTTTCTGCCTTTTGGCATTGGGCTGAAAGCTTATAAGAGTAATCTATAAGGGGGAAAACAGCTTCAGGTTCTTTTGGGAAGGTGTTTAGGAAGTCTGTGTGTATGGCATTGTAGTTCACATTCATTTTGAATCAGAATTGTCAGCCTGGAGCGAACAGGTTCCAGGAGCAGCTATTAAACTTCAGGGCAGGGTGGCAGACCTCACATGCGTTGGCAAGTCACTAGACAATTCCTGTCATCCATTTACCCCACTATCCATTGCCTTCCTTCCCATCCTTCTCTGCACCTGTTCTGCTCTATCTGTTCCCAAATCACCTGCTGCTTCCTCTTTGTGTGGACTCACCCCAGTGCCCTCTGCTTCCCATTTCTGGCCTGGAGCACCTCAGTGCCAGTAGTGGTTGGCAGGCCAATCTCCTGTCTTAAGTATTCTTGGTTTTATATATATTTTAATGATGTTCCCTTCCTTGCCCTCCTCCTCCTTCTAATAAAAATCCACCAAAAAAACCTGAAAAACAGAAGAAAAATGCAATGCACAACAAACTTGCTCTAAATGGACAGTACTCTTAGCATCCCATACTGGAGGTTTCCTCCTTAAGCATCTTCCTTGCATGCTGACAGCTAAGTTAGGTTTGGTTAGCCTTCTGACTATGTAAAGAAATTCAGAAATGAAACAGTAGAATGCTGAACTTGCAGCAAAAGTGCCTGAACTACTCTTTTAACTGTTCTTAGGAAATGTTCTCACAATTTCTGCTGCTGGAAATGGGGAACAAAGTGGAAAGGCAATCTAGAATGAGCGACTTGAAGTGTTGGACACTTTTAAAAAATGTTTTTCTCATGAAGAATGGTTGAATGAGAGGTACCCTCTGAGTTTAAGCTTTCATTTGGTAAATTAAGTAGACTTTTACTTTTTACTTAACAGATGCATCATCTCTATTGAATTCATCGTAACAGATAGCTTTGTGAGTAGAAGTGAGACGTGCTTGAGGTGGTCTTTCATCTAACTATGAGCAAATAGTTCTGGGTGCCACAATGATGTTTTTGTATCAGTGATCCTTGATTAATTCAAAGCAACAGCTTTTTTGGGTGGAAGATCTGTTGTTACTGTTTTCTCCCATTTTTTCCTTGGCATAGAGGCGAATGAAATGTTTCAAGGGATGGGATGGAGATGAGATGTTGTTAACTAGATAGTCTTTATTGTGGATCCTTTAATCTTAAATGGTTTAATCCTTCTTTTAACTGCCCCTTCAGACCACTTCAGTCTCTGTCTCAATATGCCACTGTAAAGTGTGGATAATAACCAACCAGATGTATGAAGAGACTGCATTTAAAATAGTGCTTGAAAATCTAAGTGGAAAATGTTGTTTACTGACACTACGTTACTAGCCTATTGCTGCTGGAAGAATAATGTTTTAATGGTCTTTTTATGTTTTTTCCTGTCCTTCAGTTTTGGATATTGATGGTAAAAAGTACTATTATGGAAGGTATTCGGTAGCTGAACTGCCTAGACCCCTCTGGCTGGATGGTGTACACAGAATAATTGGGAGGTTTTGGTTTGTCAGTCCTTTCAGAAGCTGCTGCTGAGTACTTCAGACCCTACTTTAAGGGGAGGGAGAGCATGTGAGAAGAAACACAATTAAAATACAATAGTTGCCCTTAATTAGAAAATAGAACAGAGTAGTTCAGATGGAAGGGACCCACAAAGATCAACTGCCTGACCACTTAGTACAAGAAGAGTTCAAGGTCTCTTAAGTTTGTGTAATAAACTGAAGATAATAAATGAGATCAGTGTGTGTTCAATGTAACATGCTAAATATGCAGATGTACCCTGTCATGACCTCTTATTTTGTTTTACTGATGGAGGTGGATCTCAAAATTTTTTCCTGAGGCTAAGGAGTGTATACAGCATTGTTAAGAGAGTCTGGCTGAAGGACAGCTCTTGTTTCCATTTTCATGTGGCGTTTTACAAAGTTCTGCTCCGAGTGGTAAGTTTATTCTTGGTTTATCGATAATCTGATAAAAAACTTCCCAGTTCACAGTGTGTTTTGTATGTAAGCCCTTCCAGGACTGAGCCTGAAAGCAGCTTCCCATCAGCTGCCAAGGTATGGCTTCTCCCCCCCCC
>VXAV01007171.1:9052-23262 GCA_013399715.1 Alectura lathami | reverse complement strand
CTCAGCTACATGTTATTGCCTTATAAATTAACTCATTGCCCAGAAATGTTACTCAGGGGGTGTAAAATGCCACGTTCATCTGTATAGATTGCAATATATTGATAGTCACAGTTCAAAGGAAGAAACAATCCTTCCATTGCACTGCAATCTTACCTTACGAAGTCGTATGCAAGGGAACTGTGGTGTTCTCTGGTCTCTTAGACCCCAAGTTACTCTGTGCAGCAGGATAGGGAAAAAAAAATAGGAAGGTGCATGGATTTTATGGATTTATGTGACCTGTGATTGTTCAATACAATGAATAATAAGAAGATATCTACATGTATGAAGACAGATTAAAAAGTATCGTACCTGGTTATAACATGCCTGTGTTGCAATCCTGTGTCCAAGACTGTGATTTGACATATCAGTTCTGGTGCATTGAACTTGGGAAGTTTGGGGGACCTAAAGTTTGAATGTATTTTAGTATTTTCCTTTATTTTTTCACTTTCTAAATTGTACATTATTTCTGAAAATGAGCCTTCTCATTTTAATTTTAGTGCCTAGAGCCAGTGGTTAATTAAAGTATTTTTGAACTTTGTACTTACTACAGACTTCTGTTAGGAGTTGTATTAGACTGTGCATGCAGTCTTCCCAAGTACTGAGAGTTAGACTTGAAAATACTGAAATGTGATCCTTGCAGTAAGGACACTGTCTTCTGTCGTTGGTGTGGTAAAATTTACTTAGAAGTTTAAGCTCAACTGTCTTAAACTTTAGGCACAACTGTTAACAGAAGCAGAGCTAACAGCAGATATTGTCTCAATTTTAAGTTTTTATATTTAAGATTTACTTCTTATTTTGCAAAGAGTATGAAGGATGGCTGTATTTAAAGGGTAACAATTAGCTTACTGCTGTAAAATATTTTTTCAAAGGCAGTTTTGACAGAATTGAGAAATATCCAGTGTTCTTTTGGCAGCTGGACATCGATTCAGCTTGAAAGTTGTAAGCATTATGAGCCAAAATGTGACAGTCTTTACCACCGAGTTGGTCTCATCTTCATCTTGACTGAGAGATATAGTTGATTTGTTGTTGCTTATGTAAGCTGTGCTATTTTGTTTTTTTTTGTTGTTTTCTTTTATTAAGAGAAGTGTGGTCTGAGAAAGTTGTGTACTAGCAATTATAATTCCTTTGGAGTGGCTTTGAAAAGGCAGTGTGTGTCAGAAGCCTCTTCTGCTCATCTTGGTATGATGAGGGAGGAAGTTGAGATGTGAAATTCTAGTAACTGAGGGCTTGCTTTGAGCTGTACCTTAGAAATACAGTACTCAACTTCTGTTGTTTCTGTTTATTGTTTGAGTTTGGCAGGAGGGAAAGAAGGGCAAGTTCATATTTCCCTGTTATCATTGCTGATGGTCCTGTGCTTTTGTGTTTCTTGAAAATTGTCACCACTTTTTAAAAGCAAAGTGGGATTGGAGCGTTGACATAGGCTGTACACAAGGTAAGCCATAGCATAACCCAGCTAGGGTAAAGGAGCTGTTTTCAGGAAGGAGGAAGCTCAAGGTAGTGATAAACATCCCAAGTGTGCAGTGTACACAAAATACGTAATAGGTTCACAAGCATTTATAACCTGGTGGTTTCCAAAGCTTACTCCTTCGTGTTTTGAGTACTGTTCCAACTTCAAACTCAAGTGCACATGTAGTATTGCAAAGGGAAATGGCAGCTTTATAGATACTGAAGTTGCTGAAAAGATGGATATGTAATTTTGTGTATGCTGGCTGTATTGTGGGCGTTATAGAGGAAGAGAATGGAGGAACAGAGGGGAATGGAAGATTTAGCAGATAGGTTCTGTTCTGGCATTTGTCAATGGATGTAGGCATCTGTAGTGCTTCCTGATTTCCTGCATTGAATGCAGAGGGCACACAAAGCCCTTTTTCCAGTGATAAGTTGGACCATTGCAATGGGATGAGATGTGTTGTTTCTTTGACACTTTTCTGGAGTTAAGGTGTTTGGTATTGAAATAATGCTACATGTTGGAGCTCTGGCCAGTTAAGAGTCCACCCACAGGTCTGAGATGCTTCAAGTGCACTGCATCACCTGTACTGTGAAATCATCACACCTACTGGACATGAGTGTACTGTACCGGGATGCACACTGCAAGCATGGAGCCTAATGCACATCTGTGCCCTGGGAAAGGTGCACCACAGCTCTGAGAAACAGGTGCACGCTGTTCCGCTGTAACTTGTGGCCAGGAATGGTTTCATGCAAAACTGAAGCTCAGTCAGAACCTTTCAGCTGCCTGGCTTTGGCTCCCCATGCTGATACACAGATACAGTGCTTGAGCCTGGGAAGTCAGGAGGGAATTGCACTGAAGCACCCGCTTTTGAACTGAAAGCTGGTGTGTAAATAGTAGCTGTTCCTCTCCACAGCAGATATGTCCTTTGAATCAGAAGGTATAAGAATCAATTTAGGTAAAAATTATGCTTAGGCTGTGTCAGTGTTTAGCGACGATAATTGTCTATGTGCCTTTCTGGGGTCATCTGCTTCCCTTCAAAGTTTCTGGACAGCTTGCTCTCAGGATAACTTCTTAAGTCAGAATTTCACCCCATAGTGTGGCCTGTGTTGTCTGATTCAGCAAAGGCTTTAAGTGCAGATGCTATCCCTCTGAAGTCAGAGTGTCTAGTCACATGCCTTTTGAAGTTATGTATTAAGGCCTGGATTTATGCTGCCTAACCGAAGTGGTGTAACTCGAGAGTCTGTTTTGCTCGGCTGCGTTTATGGTCAATGAAGATAATTATCTCTAAGGTAATTTAGATTTTAGAAGATCTGAAGTGACTTTTGGAGCTGCATGTTTCATTTTTACTGGCTTTAGAGGGGGGACAGGCTGAGCAGGCTTTTAGCATGCAACATGTGACTGAGCTGCCTAAAGAAGTTGAGATGAACCCGAGAGCTGGCGAACTGGAGCTGAAATCTTAAGGGTTACGAATAGTGGTTGTAATTACCTAAGATTATTTTATCTCTGTAGTAACTGATTTGCTTCTTATGTATGGGAACAAAAATCAGTGATGAGTGGGGTTTTTCTTGGATGAAGAAAAAAGCTTGTTTCACTTCAGGCGATTGTGATGCATATGTTCTGTCTCAGGGTGTTCACAGGCAGCTGAGTCCAGACAGCGGTTGCATCAGCAGCAGCCTCCTGCTGTGCAGGCAAGGTGCTGTCCCCTTGCCGTGTCCTGTCCTCAGCTTCAGCTGCTGACGGGTTTTTCTGTTTTGCAGATATGTTGGTTGGTTGGTTTGTTTTGGGAGGACTTATTTGTTTCTCTTCAATGAATACTGAAGGCCCCCCAAAATTTCTGTGGCTCCTTAATAGTTGCTGCTGACTCTTCCAGGTGAATCCCTGTCCTCCTGGCAGAAATAACAGACTTCAGCCAGGTGATGGGGATCTCTTGCAACCATTCTCAAGAAATGGCATGTCAGTCACAGTCATTATTCTCCAGTCTTACGATTTGGAGACAACAAAGAGTGTAATGTGTTCATGCTCACACGTGTTGATGTATCACTGCACTCGGAATCAGAAGATAATTTGAGGGAAACTGCTGATTTGAATGTCAAGATGCTTTCCAGCAGCAGTTGTTTTATTATCACCTGATAGGTGCTCTTCTCTGAGAAAGTTCAGCTCTCAATATACAGAGGTATTTTCTGAAGGAATTGAAATGCTCTTTTTTGGAGAATTTAATCCTCTTCAAATGGGACCAGAACAGTCATCATCTAACAGGCAGTGGCGAAACTCCCAAAAGTGTCAGTGCAGCAACAGTTGGCCAGGGGCAACCTGCCCCTGGTGTAAACATGCATCCTGCTTCTGTCCCCTGCTGAAATTCTTTCTGAGCTTTATTAAGAGGAGAGAAAATTAACAGCATTTCTTTCATCGTGGAAACTGCCAGGAAGCCTTAACCGTTCCCACTTCTTTTGCAATACATAGTTGGGCCTTCTTCAGTGGTGCAGCTTGGACCAAACAGAGTTTCTGTGGTGCCTTAGATGCCCGTGTTGCAGACTCCATTAAAAGACAGCGTGTGTCCTTCAGAAAATATTGGACATTCATGAATTGCTTGTTTTTACAACCACTCCCTATTTTTATTTTTTTATTTTTAAATAGCTGCAGCCACTGAGGGAAGTGCACAGAGGCACTTGGGAAAGACCGTTAATGTGTTTTACTCCACTTTTCTGAGGAGTAGCACTTACTGTCCAGCTTTGGTTGTAAGGGACATCTGAAGACCATCTCTCTTGGTCCTATTGCTTCAGGAGAAGGTTGGTTCAAATCTCTTGACCCACAAAAAGCTTCTGTCCTTAATTCGATGGGCACATTAAACTGAGAAAAATCTTTATTCCACTAAGGCTTGGACAAGGTCCTACTGTTTTGTCTTCCCATGTGACAGTGCAGGGTCTTTGCAAGGTCTTGGCGCTTTCCTGAAGAGACTGTTGGGAACAGTTTCTCTTACCTGCATGTTAGGTTCATGGCTGTGCTTTTCTAGGTAGTGCGCTTTGTTCTGAGGCTCACTGAGTTCTACCTGGTAGAATATTTCTGGGTAAATGTGCAACCTCTCACTTAACTACCTGTTAAGTGTATTCAGAGATTATTGGGGATGTCTTAGAGGTTATACTTTTTCCAATCTGTCTTGCAAAGCAGTTTCAGGATGTTAATACTGCTTCTGAGACGACTCAGATCATGTCTGAGCACTTGGATGAATTTGCATGACCATCCTCGAACACCCATGTCTGCCTGCACTCACAAATCACCTACTGCGAGACTGCAGACGTAGCACATTGCAAGCATGTCTTCAGGCTGTTTACTTCTAGCAGTCATCTGCTGAATGTGCTAATGACAGTACAAAGGGAACTGGGGGACTTCCTCTGCTGACAGGCAGACCCTGCGTGTGTGCGTTTGTATAGTCTCCTAGCTAATTGCTGGGGCTCAGTCAGAGCGCTTGGGGCTTGTCTCCGGGAGTGCCAGGGTGTCCTGAGTGGTTTGGAGTGTGACTGACTTGTGTTTGTGTGTCCAGCAGTGCTCTGTTAGCTTCAGCACCAACACGGACCATCTCATGTCTTCCTTGTCTCCCTAAGAGCCAGATACGTGCAGTTTCTGAGTTGTACTGATGCCTAGGTCTGATCGCACCCGGAAGACTCAGAGATTTTTCCTGGTCTTTGTTTCAGCTCAGGCTTCACGCTTTGATGCAACGCTCCTCTTTGCTTTCTGTCCTGCCAGTTTCCTGCTCTGGCTACCCCTCCATCCCTCGGACCCTGTCTCTGCCCCTCTTCTATAGCTCAGCCCAGATTTCTGTGCCAGCCTTTTCTTGTCCCCTGTATTCCTGCTCGTCTGTTGGCTCCAGTCTGCCCTTAGCTCTTATTTAACCCGAATCCTAGTGGAGAGCCATCAGTAATGGACAGAAAGTCCTCTGTGTGGATGCTGGAAACAAGATCACACAATCTGCAGAGCTCAGCCTAGTGCAAATGCTATCTGAGGTACCTGTTGTCAGTTCAGATTGTTCAGACTCACTGCCCAGAGATGTTGAGGAGTGGTGCCTATGTCCTTCAGGCACCAAGAGGAACTTTGACTCCATGCTAGATGGGCTTCTCAGTGCCCACTGGACACATCATTGACTGTCTGCTCAGGAAGGCTTGTGGATGCTTTTGATGCCACTCACTCCTAAAGAGAGTAGTCCACAAGGGCGGTGAGATGTGGTGAAAGGAAAACTTCAGATATCTGTATAGCCAAGGAAACTGAGTTACCATGACTTCATGGTTTTTCCTTTTTCTTAATTTTCCTCTTTTTTTTTTTTTTTTTTTTTTTTTTTTAAATGAGATCCCCAAAACACTTCCCTTCTCTCACACGAGGTTCAGCTCAGTTTTACTGAGATGTTTTAAATGAAGTATGGAAGCATTCATTATTGTATTTTTCAGCACTTGGGGTGTTAGCCAAACAACTTCCAATAATTTCAAATGAAAAATGCTTAATGTGAGAAATAACATGTAAGGCAGAATAAACATCCATTCCTTGTTGCAGTTCTCATTATCTCCAAGATGAATAATTTTAATTACTTACTGAACTGTCTTCCTGACAGACACATTCAGAATAATTTAGTTTATCCATTAAAATGAAAATACACTGGTTTTTGTGCTGTCTTTATGTAACAGGACGTTCAGGGCTATGCAAAAATTCCCCAAATGTATAATACAGAAAGTAATTATAGAGGTGGTTCAGGTTGTGAATCGTTGAGATTTCTTTTGTCTTAAAATGATTAAAAGCAGTTTAGTATTGAGATATGGCAGCAGTGTTTTACGCGATGTATTTGGAAGACGGTGTACTGTGTCTGGGCTTATAATTGTAAATGCATACACTTCCAAGTTGCTTTTTAAAAAAATTAAATAAAGACTTAATGTGTAAGTATCTCAGATAATATTTCTTTAAACTTGCATCTGTATATATATCAAAGGGATATGTATGCAAGTATGTAAAGATGCACATGTTCCACATAAATGCTTGTGTGTGCTTTATTTATGAGTGAATTGCTATAAATATAAACATGTGTCCATAACATGAATACTTGCAATTCAGAAAAGGAGTAAATGCATATATTTTACAAGATCATTAAAATTCCAAAATCAGCCATACTTTGAGTAGCTGAATTTCTGGAATTCATAACTAATATGCTGTATTTAGAAATCTGAAGTGGCAGAGGTTTGTGTTTTGAAAAGGCTGTATTTCCAAAGTTTCTTGGTTTTGTTTGTGTGTGTGCATGTGTTTTTTTGGTTTATTTATTTATTTATTTATTTTTTAAGAAAGAAATAGTTTACCATGGACTTGATCCAACACCCAGACAAGAAAAAGGAACAGACTCCCACTGACCTCAGTGGGGAGCTCTTGATCAAACACCGAATACAGATGATCTTTAAGCTGTTATTAGACCAATTGGAAAATGGATGTGAAACAGGGATGATAGTACAGCCATTTGTTTACAGGAAATGACAAACCCAGTGGTTTAAGGGCACAGAGGCTTAATAGCTTTGATGCAAGTGATCCAAGTTTCAAGCAGCTTTGTTGCAGACCAGGTTCTGCTCTTGAAGTCTTTGCAAATTGTGCTTTTCTGTTTGTTTTTGAAACAAACCAAATAAAAAATAATCTCCAAGGAAGTGATTGCAAAAATCATCCTAAATCTATTTCCCATGTTACAGGGTTGAGAAAAGCACTGTATTAATGTTAGTATTGTGGAAGAGATTCTGAACTAATTTAGATGTAAGAGTAGGGCTTTCTGAATGTTGTTTTTGGGCACTATATGTAGACTTGAATGTGCATGTCTAGTAGAGATTACATAGAATGTGCACCTTGGGTGAAAGTTTTAGGAAGAATCTGAACGTTATGAATTTGAGTGTTTAATCTCGTAGTGTTAATGCTGACTCTTTCTGCTTAGTATACCATTATATTGATCATTAACTTTATTTAAAGAATATCTAATAAGAAATAATTGAGCTCTTTATAACATTAGGGGTGAGTTTAGGCAACTCTAACATCAAAACATAAATTTGTCATCTTCGTTAGAGAAGTTATGTGATGATCATTAAATATTATTGTGTCTGATGAAGAACATCAGGGCTTTTCCTTCCATTTCCAAACAGTGACTGCTGTAAGTCCGGGACAACGTCTTGTTCTCTTAACCCTGACCACAGTATTTTCAGTTTCTTCCTGTGTTCCACTGTCTTTCCCCTGTGGTCCTTCCTTCTAGTTATTTTTCTCTCCTGTAGTCTGCCTCACAGTGTCTTCAGCTACTTACAGTGTTCTGCTGTTCTGGTCTCAAGGCTGGGGAGAGGGAGCTCCTGGGAGTGGTGGAGCCGCCTGGGTGCTGGCTGCCCGGGTGGCCGTGGCCTTGCGGTGTCCAGACAGACCCTGACCAGCAGCTGTGGATTGAAGGTCTCTCCCACCAGGATCCCATCTGGTCCCTCTCTTCTGTCCATTTGGGCCTTTGGCCAGACTTGGGAGAACTTGCTATTTTTGAGAATAGAAATTGGTTTTTAAGTCAGATGATGAGTTTTAAAAGTTACTTTTGGGACTCTGACAGAAGAACCAAGAAGCACAGAAAAAAAAATGGCAAAAAATGTAGCCCCAAACTTTGTGTACCCTTAAGAATTATACAAAGTATGTCCAGTTGTTCACTGCTTAGATATTGACCTTCTGACTTTTTTTAGGTTCAGCAGATAGATCGTGTAGTAGAAGTTGTGGAGGAAACTATTAAAGGTAAGCATTGCACTTGAAATAATTGCAGCTGGTCTGTAAGCATTAGCTAGCAGAAATGCTGTTATGTTCCTTATCATCCTAATCCTTGCTTTCTCTTCTAGCTAAACATTTGTGCAGTGCTATACTTTGCCCTGTGTGCTTAGCATAAGTAGTAATTCCAGAGATTTTCTGGCAGGAGCTCTGTGGCCTGTTGGATTCGTAGGCAAAAGGTCCTGAGGAGACTTCAAGAACCTGTTGAAGTTTCATCAGTGTAGGTGGATGTAGAGCACTGTTTGAAGTTCCTACTCCATCGTAATTCAGTGCTCTGTCTCCACTTTCTTCAGTCCTCTCGTGTTTTCTTTTCAGATGTTTTGGCTTACTTCCCTTAGCTTTCCGCAGCAGGACAGATAAATTATCCGCTGGTTTAATGTTCTCTTGTGACTGTGTTCCTTGTTCTCTCTGGCTGTGTTCATGTGTGTGTACACGCAGTGCTTTGCAGTGAAGGAGGGCAAAGACAGTATTGTTTCTGCGGCCTGACTAGTAAACATTTGCTGTTAACTAAATACATTTGTCTGGATCTTTCTGGGTTACCTAAGTTTGTCTCCATTACTTATCAGGCCATAAAAATTACTGTTCCGTGAAGCTTTAAATTACAGACTTTAGTTTAATTGGCTGTACTTTCAATATAAACAAGTGTCTGGTCCACAAGATGTTGCCTTGTAGCTTTAATGCTAGAGTATGATGTTTTTGTACAACATGAAGATGTAGAAACAGTGCAAAAAAGCTTAAAAGAAAAAATAGTTTCTATTAAGCAACGGTACAGCGTTGTAAAGCTTTTAGAGTTTGCAGTCTGAAGGCCTTAATAAGATTTTATATTGCTTTGAACCCTTTCAGAAATGAAATCTGTCATCTGTTGTGTACTCCCAACCACAACTTCTCACAGTTTTTCCTTACCTTATGGCATCTACTTTTTTTGGTACAGCTTACTGTAGAAGAAACATGTTCAGTGTTTTCTACTGAATGCGCACAACTGTTTTCCCAGAAGCATCATGGTATTCTTCACAAGGTGCTGGAGACAGGGATACTTCATGATTTTTACAACAGCACAGTATTTCAGATCCTTGTCTAATTTTCCTGAATTGCTTTTATTCTTAAGGGAGTAAGATGATAACCTGGGTCAGCATGCCCTCCCTTTAAAAAAATGTGCTTTGTAATATTTACACAGACTCAGAACATTACTGCTTTTTTGATAACTGTTACTCAGGTTATTGTGGCTGAATTATTGTATGACTAGAAAGAAGGCAAGCAATCTAAAAACAATTGTTAAAGTCATGTTTTTCATTGAGTTGGTTACAAGGTTGCATTGTACATATTGATGTGGTTCTGGAAAATAATAGAGTGTAAAAATTTTAATGAACAGTTAAACTTTAAAAAAGTGTGAATTTTGGGAAAGATATAAGTTCCTTTTGAGCTTACTATAAGTGATCAGAATAAAAAGGAGTAACTGTGCAGATGAATTCCGTACATGGTGCCAGTTCCTCCAGGAATTTCTCAGAAGACACTGGAACACAGTATTTCCGAACTTTATTGGAAAAATGAACAAAACCAAAATTTCTGTTTGAAAGAGAATTGGCAAATTGACAGTGGTCATTGAATGTGAAAGAGGGCTTCTTTTGCAACCATTAAAATTGGGATCCTTTACTTATTGTTATTATTTTTTTCATTTGAATTTGTTTAAAGATAATGCATAAATGTATGGGTTTGGAAATCACCTTCCATGAATAGAGAAGAACGTGAAACTCTTTGTCCCTGTGTATTATAAATGATTCTAACTGGGAACTTTCATTACCTAAGTAAAGTAGAATACTATAGTTAACAGGACTATTGGTCAAGAATGCTTTATGCTGTAAAATAGATCCATGGTAAAAACTTAAATACTTGTATGTAAAACCAAATTAAATGCAGCCATTGGTCATCTAAAGTCTATGATGTTAGTGACAACTTCTGAAGCCCCAGATATCTTGAGGAGGCAGAGTGGTGTGTTGTAGGACTGGGGATTAAATATATTTGAAATTGAGAGCCAGTATACATGAGTATGTTTTTAGTTGGATTTTTGTCATAGTTATATGATGCAATGTCCTTCACCTATCTTTTTAAAAGAAAATCAATAGGTTACATGGGTGCTGCATACACATGCACAAGAGTATATACATACATATACATACTCTTGTAGTGTGGCTTTAAAGCATTTTTGACTAAATATTTAAACTCAGTAAGTTCAAGCTGCATAGCATCTGCACCCTGCAGGGCAGCTGTCTCCGTAGATCAGTCTGCCTGCCCAACTTGTCTGGATATTCTGTCCAGATGTCGTGGTACTTATCAGAGTTGCCCGTTGTAAGGTTTGAGTTTGGTTTTCCTTCAGATCCCATTTTTTAAAGGCTACGTCGGCTTTTTGTGAACGCTTGAATTTTGTGGTGCACAGTTGAAGAAAAGGAAACTTTGCTTAAAAAACAAAAACAAACGTTCTTCCCCTCTACTCGATTGTGTGCAGGTTTTTTTTCGTGATGGTTTTCTTCTCATTTCCCAGGAAAATGTCTGCCCTGTTGGATTTGGTTGAAAGCTTACTCTACTGCTCCCCCAGAATTCATTTTTGCAATTACTCAAAAACCGTTCTAACAACCTTTAGCATTTATTCAAGCTTTATTTCTCAGTCTTAAATTCATATTCAGAAAACCCTCTTCAGAACAGTATATTGTGCTCATTCAAGAGATGGATTCAAGAAGTAGATCTTTATGGTGGAATCTGTCTGTCTGAAAACAGCATAACTCTGCTGGATCCCAACTCTCCACTTACCCATAAACACTTTTTATGTGAGTTTACCTTTTCATCCTTCCTCATCAGAAAATGGAGGAGAAGGATGCTCACATTTCTTTTGGTTGCTAGAATGATAAGGGATAGAATTCTTAAGAGATGCTGTGACACCTCATATTTGTGTCATTCTGAGTTTTATTGTGAGTTGTATGAAACTTTCAAACTCTCTGATTGACAGGTAAATTTTGAAACTGTAATTTCCACAAGTGATCTTATAAAAGTGTGCAGTGTTTATATGCAGGTCATGTGGGTTTATACTGTGTCCTAAGATGTATATTAACTAAACATCGTCGGGTACATTTTTAATAGCTTATACTGCCAAAATCTGAAACCTCTGTACTTTCTACTAAGGGAAGTCCTAGATTTCAAGGAACTGGACAAATTAATTTGATCTAACTTCAGAATTAGGTTTCTCGAAGTGACAGCCAGAAGAACGTAGCTGGAGTGTTCCAGTCTTCCAGACATAAAGGACAGTTTTGTCATGCAGGGCTCTGATTTAACAGTGTAGTGAAACTTGCTTCATCTGCACATTACCCAAGTTTGAATTACAGCAATTTTTACACCATTAGGGCACCCTGTTTCCACTCGTATGCTTAGTTTCCTGGTAACATGTTATAATGACATAGTCTGTTAGGAAAGTGCTACTAGGCAGTTGGAGTGTCTGAGCTAGGAGAAACCTTGGTTGCACTTGACTTGTGCTCTATTATTAAGATTTCTGTACAGAATTTCAAAGCTGTTTGGGAGAAATTTTAGTGTCTTAATGTATAATTTCTTTTTTTAGGTTTGAATTTAGGCCCTTATGGATTTGAGGCTTTTTCCACCTCCCATTCTAGACCTGCTAGCTGTTAAATCTCATGTTGAAGCTTTCTGAGGGTGGGGAACATGGAACTGGAGCATTTGTATACAATCTGCTTTTAGCTTAGTCCTTAGGGAGATGAGGGGCACAGGTTGAATTGAGTTTAGTCTGTATTTTGTCCGTCTAACGTTTTCACAAAACATAGTTTACAATGGGTCGTTAGACTTGATTGTTAAAAACAGCCAAAGGAAATTACTTCAGGGCTGAACCTTTTATACTTCACCTAACCTTTCTTGATTTCAGTCACGTTGACCTGTCTGGTTAACTTGCCCATCCATTCCCAGTTTAAACATTAACCAGTATCTATTAAGTTGCCTTCAAATGCTTAGTAATTATGTTAGTTGTGTCACTCTACAAAAATCATAGGATTATTGAATCGTCTGAGTTGGAAGGGACTTTAAAGGCCATCCAGTCCAACTCCCCTGCAGTGAACAGGGACACCTACAGCTGGATCAGGTTGCTCAGAGCCCTGCCCAGCCTGACCTTGAAGGTCTCCAGGGACGGGGCATCCACCACCTCTCTGGGCAAAGAGCAGATGAATGGTACCTGTTCTATGTATAGGCCAGACTGCACACTGTAGAGAGATTGTGTGTGTGTGTATGTAGGTATGTATGTGAATTTCAACATATTAAATAGTATTTGTATGTGCTGTTTGTTTTCAGTATAATCCTCTGATAACAGTAGATAAAATACTGTCTCTTCAGTTTCTGTGATTGTGGGAAGAGTGGCCTTGACTTAAGAAGTTGGATGATGAGCCAAATGAGGAATAAAAACTACAGGCATCAGGAGTTCCTTTTTGAGGAAAAGTATTATTTGGCTCCCAGTCAGGAAACTGACTGTTTGTGCCTAATTGCAGCTTGAGGAGGGTCAGAGGGAGGGTAGTGGCCTCGCTGAGTCCCTGTTGCTCTATCCTTTGAAAGCACATAGAAAAGGGAGATGACTTTGGATGGGTTGTTTTATTTATTTATTTCATTGTGTGGTGGGTTGACCTTGGCTGGCTGCTAGATCCTCCACCCAGCTGCCCTCTTGGTCCACCTCCTCAACAGGCCAAGGGAGAAGGTAAGATGGAAAAGCTGATGGGTCATGGTAAGAGCAAGGTCACGTACCAATTGCCATCATGGACAGAACTGGACTTGAGGAGAATTAATTTATTGCTAATTAAAAATAGAGTACGATGTTGGGAAACAAGGACAAAACTAAAAATAGCTTTCCCCTGCCCCTGCTTTGTCCCAGGCTCAACTTCTCTTTTTTTTTCCCCAACTCCTCTCCTGTCTCCCTCACAGTGGAGCAGGGGGAAGCGGAATAGGGGCGGCGGTCAGTCCAGAACAGCTCCTGTCTGCCACTTGCTCCTCATGCTCCTCCCTGCTGCCTGCTGGTGTCCCTTCCGCAGGTGCCATTTCTTCAAGAACTGCTCCAGAGTGGGTCTTCTCCAAAGGGCACTGTCCTTCAGGGATAAGTTGCTCCCATATGGGTCCCCTGTGGGCCAGCTCTTGCATGGGCTCCTCTCCATGGATAGCAGTTTTCTTCAGGGCCTATCTGCCCTCTCCCATGTCCACCGTGGGCTGCAGGGGGACCGCCTGCTCCTCCATGGGCCTCTCCATGGGCCGCAGGGAACTTGTGCTCCGTTCCTAGAGCACCGCCTGCCCTCCTTCAGCACTGGCCGTGGTGGCTGCAGGGCTGCTTCTCGCACTGTTTTCCCCTCACTCTGCCCTCTCAGCACAGTGGCTTTTTACCCTGAAAGCTGTGCTTTCCCAGAGGTGCCACCAGTTTGGCAGACAGGCACAGCTGTGTCCTGAGGTGGGCCTCTGGAAGCTGGCTGGAATGGTCTGTGAGTGGCATGGGACAGCCCCTGGTCTCTTCTCAGAGGCTGCCCTGCAGCCCCCTTTGCTGACACCTGGGCATCTGCACACTATTACATTTGTAACAGCATGTCTAGATAGTAGAGCTTCATTTTAAACTGAGATTATTGAAAAGTAAGAGTGCCAGCTGCAAAAATTTTGCAAGAGGTGTGGGGGGCATTTAAATCAGGTTTTCAATAGGTGATACATAGAACTATAGCTTGAAGATATGGTGTTAAAATGACAGTGTTTGAAAGATTCAGAATCACCATTTGGTGTATATTAATAGCTGGGGTTAACAGCATAACAAGGTCAGTGGGTTCACCCTACCCCCTTCCTGTTGTCTATGGATTAGTAATTTTGAATTTTGGAGCTCTTCTTGTATAAACCCAAATAATTACTTTTTTTTTTTTTT
>VXAV01007170.1:91702-104036 GCA_013399715.1 Alectura lathami | reverse complement strand
TCAGTACTGTAATCCAGTGCTCTAGTTTCAGAATGGTTTGTTGGTGCACGTGCTGGGGTTTGTGTGTTAGGATGGGCCTGGATTTAGTTATTTACATGGCTAAAATACCACCGATAGCAGACACACACGTAGTGTGTTAATTGCAGGGGCTACATTCACATGCATGGACACACACAAACACCACACATGCTGAGACATGCTTTATAATACAAACAAAAATTGCTATTACATTCTTGCCAAGATGAATTAGTAACAGTGGCAGGCATGCTATGTTCTTTATATACCTTCTGTCTTTAAGAATCTGCATCTGTATCCAGTGCAAAAACCTGGTGGTCATCTGAAGGGAGCAAGGTTCCTCTCATGCCTGATTTATAACCGAGAATTTCTCAGAATTTGGGTTTTACCATTTGTTAGCCACAAGCTGTCAACAAAGCCTATTTTCTCCTGGTAAACTTCCACCTATCTCTCTGTCAGAGTTCCAGGAGTGGTACTTTTATGAACATTGTGGCTCTTTATTCAGCAGGCCAGATTCCATTACAGCACTGCTGAAGTAATACGGACATTTCCACCTGTCATTAATAGGGTATACTTAAAAGCTCTAGTTCCTTTTTGTCCTTCATGGGGTAATAAGCTATAATTAAAGGACTCAAGAACTGTTTTACAGAAATATTTTGCAAAGAGACAACTGGCAGCCAAAGCAGTTCAGGGTATTTCTGCACATACAGCTGGCAAGGGCATGAGAGCCCTTTTCATGGAAAAAAAAAAAAAAAATAATAAAATAAAAAAAATCTTAGTAACACAAGACCTTGTTACATCACTGTATTTGGCGCAATGGCTCAAACTTGATCAATGGGAGTAAATAATAGGGACAAGGCACTGCTACAGAAAGGGTCCTGCTGAGTGGTACCTGAGGATCCCCCACATATGGTCTGACCAGCAGCTGTAGAAATCTCCTTGGCATTCCCTTTGCTGCAGGAATCACTCGGGACAAGAGTCATCCCCAAACAAAAGCAATTCCAGCAGCACAATGCAACACGTGCCTATCTGAGAGGAAGGAAGGAGGAAGGCTTAACTCCTCTGCACCGCCCATCATTTTCACCTCATCCTAGATTATGCCGTGTGCACAGCAGGGGTTGCAAAGCATGTGTACAATGGGAAAGGGCAGTGTTGGAGAGCACTGCTGCTGCGCCGTGTGTGCTCTCCGAAGGCTGGGGTGGAAGGGTTGCTGCCACAGGCTGCACAGCATCTCTGCCCACCCTCGACTATCCCGGGTTACGAGGAGGTGAGGCGAAATGTTTTCATGTGAAGCCTGTGTTTATCCTGGTAGCATGAAAAGAAGAATCCAGTTAAAATCAAATTAAGTAGCTTCCTTCTCCAGAAGGAAATTGGTATTACGCAGTACAGACTAAAATAAAATTCCATGAATTAGTGATCTGATTTCATTTTGCAATGATATTTTACAGTGTGTAATGCCCAGCAATATATACTGATGGCCATAATGAGGGCATACGAGGATGTGCAATGTAAAATGATGTACGGTGTCTTTAGCACTCAAAATCTTGTTCCTCTGCCTGCACGTAAACTCTGGTTGTACCAACTGGCTTAGCACAATACAGACATTTTCTCATCTCAAAAAATATCATCTGTACTGGAATGAGGTAAAATTACAGAAGTAAGAGCAGGTTAACTGTAGTTCAACAGACCACGTCATATGGTCACCAGCCTTCTTTTCCTTGAGTATTTGGGCTTATTGTGATATGCCAATTGATCTTTGGAGGTGTTGAGAATTCCTTTTTTAAGCTGTATTGGCCACTCCCCTTTAACTGGGTACGCCACATCCACATGCGTGTCTCTAATGCTTTTTATTATGCACCAAAAGGCTTTAGCAGAGCCCCAGGCTGCAGCATTTTAGACATCAAATATATTGCTGTTTGGTGGAAGCTATCTTGCATGTTCTGGCAGAACAGATGTGCTCCTTGCAGCCAGCCAGCCCTGCTTACAAACAGAGACTCCGAGTTGTACACGTCCTCCTCCCCTAATTTATTCTGGCCTGAAACAGCTCTCTGAGATCAACCTCATTCATGCAGACGTCCCAAAGAGAGATGCTAGGTTTAGCTGACAGATGCATAAAGTCTCTGTTGTCACAGAACTCCCCAGTGTCTGCTCAGCACCAGATGTCAAAGAATGCAAATCTGCAGCTGCCTCTGGTGTTCATTTGTACTCCAAACTGTGTCCTTCACAGCTGTTGTTTTCCACGTCCACGTACATAGAGCCAAATTTCCAGAAGCAGGAGACAGGCCATGGATCCTTACATTGATGTGAACATACATGTTTGTTTATTTGCCTGGAAAATGCCTGTTTGTGTTGAATAACAGTGTATTTGTGAGGGTATGTTTGAGCACTCAGCCACCAGCGCTGGATGCAACTTGGCTCATCTTTCAGGCATAATCTCTTTTCAACAGGTGCTCTGGAACTGGTGTTCTCGCTCTGAGTTTCTTTTTTGCAGTTAAACAACAGGATTCCCACCTGTGCTTAGCCCTCCTGGGTACTGTGGAAATAATGTTCATAACCACAGTACTATGAAACAAACGACGTGTAACCATGAGGAGGTGTAAAGCAGTGTTTCTTCAGTTATCTGTAGGGGCCTTTGCTGGCCGCCCTAGAAGCCCCTCAGGAAAGGAAGCTCTAGCCTGGCACTGTAATTACGGTTTTACACTTTTATTCTTCCTTGTGTAGATGTTACCAGCCTGCACAGCTTTTTAAAGGTAGTCAGTGAGTGCCACTAGAATTACATGTCTGCAGGAGCTGAATTGATGTGAACATTTTCTTGCATTCTATATGATCAGGGGAAAAATCTGAAAAAGGAGGTGAGGGTGACTGCAATGTCCATGTTTGCTTTCCTGGGCTTCCTTTTAATGCGGTCAGATTTGCAAGTTCCACCTCGAGTGGCCTCAAGTGTTGTTTCAATTTCATTTCCCTAAATGAAGATAGCATGAATATTAAGACCTTTCCTTCCCCTTACCTGCCTAATGATCTTCAAAGCACTGAGTTCTCGGGATGGAGACAATAATTATAATCTTACCATACGTTTCTTTACAACAACCTCTGACTTCCAGCCAAATCACTAATTTATACTTGGAAAAGTTTGTTTGTCCCAGCACTGAGACACCTGACTGTGTTTAAAAGGGATGAGCCTTCACAGAAGCACGGAGTCACAGAGTGGCTGAGGTTGGAAGGGACCAGACCCAACCTGGCTCACAGGGCCACCCAGAGCGGGATGCCCAGGCCCGTGTCCAGGCGGCTTCTGACGATCTCCAAGGAGGACTCCACAGCACACACTCCCATACAGAAAAAAAGTGCTTCCTTATGTTCAGAGGGAGCCTCCTGTGCTCCAGTTTGTGCCTGTTGCCAGTGGTACCCACTGAACAGAGCCTGGCTCTGTCTGCCTGCACCCTCCCTTCTTACGTGATGGGAGGGGAAGTACTCAAAACGCAGGTTTGAATGTGAATAAAAACTCCAGATTGGACAACCACACATAAATACCTGATTTCTAAGGAAAATATTGTGTGTACTGTACAAGTGCGGTCACGGTAATTAAAACGTTGAGTATTAAATGCACTTTTGGGCAGTCTAGTGGTGTCTATTTACTATTGTTATTATATACATACCCCTAAAATCCAGCTTTCAACATAGACAATAGTATCAGCTTAGGAAAGCAGTGATTTAAGATAAAGGAATGAGTGATGTCTGCTGGTTTTACAATAAGCAATAGCAGAGATATCTACCAATCAGATCAGAAGAAAGGAGGGAGAAGAGTTTAAAACACTTTCTTTGAAGTTACATGACCCGGCAAAAACAGCCTCAGTGACATTTTAAGACAAAGCAGGCCCAGCATCAAGTACACATACTTCATACCATCAAGGGAAGCTGTCACAAGTTCAGCTCGATCTGCCTAAGAAAAATGAGCGAGCGCCTGGGTTGGCAGAGGCTTGCAGTTAATTCTGAGCTCCTGAAGTTAATCCTGGGTATTTTTACAAGTATCACCAGGTTGTATTTGACTTCAAATGACTTTCTTGTGATACCATCCTAATGAGGTGTTTTATATAGTAATTAGAAATGTTTCTACCAAGTTACATTTTCAGGTTAGTGACTCTTTTCCTGAAAGAACAGAAGGGAATTATTACTCAGGCAAAAGTAAATATTTCTGAAATTGATACAGAAATGTGAGTTCAGAGGTTTAAAAAGCTATCGGGGGATGACATTTATAAATGAGATTTCATAAAAGGAATATTAAGAATGTTGAACAAATATTGAAGAAAGGTAAGTGCTGAGAAAGGTAGGGAAGGCAGGGAGATTTTCAGATGGTCTGCACACTCAGAAATACATGGAATCTGGGACTACATGATTTTGAGACCCAAGGTGTGAGAAGTCAGCAAGAAAACAAAGTGCTAATTGTGCCCAGAGTAAAGCACAAGAGGTAATTTAAAAACCAGCCCCTGTGTTTGGAAATTTTGCCGGGACTCATTCCAGTCAAGCAGAGAGGCAGACAGCTATTGCATCAAATCGAACTGTGAGGAAAGGCAACACCACCTATAAAAATCACTGGAGATCAGGACTGGAAGTAAAGCAAAGCCTTTAGTGCATAGGAAAAAACACGAAGGACGTTTGTCCAAAAGGGCACAAATCAAAGCCTGCCCCCTACCTCTCACACAGCAAACACCACACCTCTCACAAAGGAAACACACATTTTCCTACAGTGTGGCTCCCCAGGAGTAAATATATTGCTGGACACTGTTACCTCTGATGACCCTGGTAAGCCTGATGTAGGACTTGAGCCCCACAGCGAGGCTTTGGGGCACAGGGCCATCAGGAACTGCTCATTCAAAATGTGTTGTGTGCTGTCAGATTCCTTTGGATTCATTATATTCTGTGTCTGCTTTATGTTCATTATCATTGAGATTTATCTCAGAAGCAATGCCTTCTCCTTGGAAAAATAAATTATTCTACTTTGCTTCATTACCTAATAGCTGGAGAAGTCCATTATCTTAGGAAAACACTTTTTCCACTTAGACTGACTCTTAAATATTTTATGACCATTTTCCTTTCTAGCTTTCACAGTAAATAAATACATGAGAGACACAAGATGTGAAGTCATCACCAGTGTGTATAATTTAGCATATACAATGAATTCCCACCTTTTGGTTTTCTATAAATTGCACTGTAATTTTGTTTTGCCCTGTTTTGTTTTGCTTTCCCTTTGTTTGCAGGCACACTGATGGCAACAAAACCACCTGCTTCCACCTGCATGCATCAGCTGCGGGTGTGTACAGGAAGATTAAGCTAAGACCTCTGCATGCTTGATCTAACATGGGAAGATGTTCTGCTCCTATCCTGAACTGCTTCAGATGGTGGCCGTACACTTTCTTTTTCCTCCTAAGCTCTAGGAGAAGATCCCTGCTCAGCCAAGCTGCCCTTCTGCCCCGCCTGCATGACTTTTTCCCAGGGGGACTTGCCAACTCGTTCCCTGAGCAGCCTGAAGTCTGCTCTCCCCATATCCAGGGTCGAGGTGGCAGTTTTTCTCCGACCACCAAAGATTTTAAGTTCAACTGCTTCATGGTCACTGTGGCCAAGGCAGCCTTCAGCTGCCACTTCGCCCACAAGACCCTCTCTGCTTACAAGCAACAAATCTAGGAGCGCACCTTCCTGGCTGGCTTCCTTACTGTCTGTGCCAAGAACTATTACCAAAGATATAAAATTGTTGGTCTCTCTGGAAAACTGTCTTATCGATGAAATCTCCTGTTTCATTATACTGGTCTGAAACACATTGATATTACACAAAGCATTTCGGGAACTCCTCCAAGCTTTGTGAAACAGTTCAATTGACCATGTGCAGAATGTAAATGACATCAATTTTCAGAGGTCAGGGTATGCAATATTATGTTGGTGCAACAAATTAACTGTACCCACCAACCCTCACCATCTGTATATCACCAACTCGGCATCACCAAACTAGTAATTTTTCTCTGAAAAAAACTTTAAAAAAAAGAAAAAAGAAGAAAAAACATCTTCAAAATACAGTACCTTCTCTGAATCTTGCAGTCTTTAGAAATCTGTTCTCTTTCCAAGGAGCAGTCACAAAAAAGGTGAGAGTTAAGGCTGGCATCAGAGCTGGACAAGCAGCCCTTTGTGTAAAGCAAGTGAACTCTGGGGGCACGGGGACTTGGGAAATTGGGGTAATATCAGCTCATAAATTCAGCCGGAAACACGGAGTGGTGCAAATAAAAAAGGCCACAGTATTTAAGTTTCACCTTTTTCTTTTGAATGAAATTCCTTATTTTGAAACCACTGGATATTTTGTTATGGTATCTTTTAAACAAAACATTTGATACCACATTTTTAAATACCACTCTTAATTACTGTGTTTTTTTTTTGTTTGTTTGTTTTTTGGTTTTTTTTTTTTAGATCTGATATGTTAATCCAAAAGTCTTTTGAAAGATGCAAAATGGATTTCCCCAAATCCTCAAACTATATATATTTTTTCTCCTCTAAACAAAAATGTTTGTTCTTCAGATGACTTTCTCCTGGTGAAGCACAGGGTGTGTAATCTGCTAGGCTGTTGGTTGCAGTACAGCTGGATTTTCATTTTAGAAGATTTTCTGAAATATACTTTAAGGATAATTCCTTTGACCTAAATTTGACCTAAATCCCTGGGCCTGTTGTCTCCTATTGGCCAGCCCAAGGCCCTCTGAGATATCTTAATAGAGAGTGTTACTGCTCAAAATCTTAACTGGAGATTAACCTGCTTGAAGGCGGTCCTAGATTTAACACAATTCCTAAAACTGACCTTTCAAAAGTATATATACAGAGTCTAATCAGCACTTGACAGAAGCTTTTTTCTTGGTTGTTCATATGGTTCACTTCTGTCTTCTCTAAGTGAATAGGAATATTCAGAGGAATATTTTCTGACACTGCTTATTGAACCACCATACTAGGGAATTGTATGGCAGGAGCACCCATTTCTGAAGTCATACTGAGAGACAGGACAACAATGCTGCTCTAAAGAGGAACAGAATATGTCCAAGGTATATATCCAGCAAATACAGAACACCTGTTTTTTTGTTTTGTTTTTTTTTTTTGATGTTGTTGCTTGTTTGTTTTTTTGCTAGCTTGAGCAGACAAGTAAAATTTATAATACTAGAACTTAATTCTCTTTCTATCAAAGAGTGACTTCTTGCTTTATGACCTACTGTCTTTGCAAGCTAAGAGATAGTAAAGTGCAGCCTCTGTGCCCCTTGCACCACTTTTCTTCCAGAGAAAACAAGCCAGTACTACCACAGGCTGCCATGACTCAAGTTTTAGTTGCTGTAGTTTCTATAGCTGACATATATCAAATGTTCACACATTATAATCAACAGGCTCTGTCTTGCTAAAGTAGAGGAAAGTCAATGGTTTCTGTGTAATGTTGGAAAGATCAGGGAAGAGACAGACATTCTTCTTGCTGCTGAGCTTCCACCTGCAGAACATTGCCACACTCAGCGTGAGGCAGCGTGATTTGCCATTGCTTCGCAGAAACTTTACTCAAGGAAATAACCTCCAAGTGGTACGATTCCCTTTCAAATATTAATTTCAGCGTATAACCTTAGGTCTTATTTATAGAAGTGAATATGAACTCCATCCATCACTGTAGATATCCAAAGCAACACGTTCCTTAACATTCCCTCCATCCCATACCCAGTGACCCTCACACAAAAACCAACCCCTACTTCATTCTTGCTCTCCATCCCTTCTTTCAACTCCTGAAATGTAAGGAAAGGAAAAGAGATGCTTTCCAGCATGCTCTGAAGAACAGAACAGTCCAGAATCAAGGTCAGGGGTAATTTCTAAAGCTGAGGAGGGCACAGTTTTCCTCCAGTCCCAGAATTTGCATGGGTATAGCTGTAATTTCAGCCCTTCCACAGATGGGCACTGAGACGCAGTGCTCTGAGTGATGAGTAAGCAAGAACAGAAAAATTTCTTTAGGCAGGCATCCAAATGTTTCTTTAGGAGTGGTGTTTGTTTAGGTTGTTCTGGTCATCTGGATAACTGGGTCTTTCTGATATTTCTGCTCCTCAGCAGCAAAATAAATAAGCAAACTGTAAAGGAGGAGATATTATAACCTTCAACTTACTTGCATTACTTGTTTGCACCCTACTGTTTTTATTGTATTTTTTTTATAACTTCAGCTTAATACAAAAATATTTTTTCAGATATTATCCATGCAAGAAAAATCTCTTTGACTTTTACAAGTTCTGCGGGAATAAAAGTAAAGAAACAAGTATTTGTTTTCTCAGCCTGAACTGTTCCGTCTGTGGTACATGCCCCCAGAACACTTGACAAACAGTGCTGTTATAAACAGAAAACAGCTATCTGCCCACAGCCCAAAAGGATGCAAGCTTAGGGTGTGGGATTTGCTGGAACTTAGCCTCAGTGTGTTTCAAAATGCAGCAGGTTAGTGTTAATCCTCACAGGGTGCTTGGGACAGAGACACCTGAACGGTGTCTCTGAAGGAGAGTGTCACCAGCCCATTCTCCTTGCTCTTTATGTCATTCTGTTTTCCCAAATCTCATAGCTGGAATCTGCTTAGTTAGATAGATACAATTGTCAGAGATGTACAGAAAACGTGTGAGCATTGCATGGCGTCACGTAATCTACATCAGTTCTCCTGACTTTCTCCGAATACGGTAGAAGCTCAGCTCTACCTCAGCACTCAAGGTGGCCTTCTGCTTTTGTGAGATGTGCTTTAAGCAAGCGTCTGTGTCGTACTGGTATCCCCAGAGAGCATTGGCTCTTTTTTCATCCTCTGATTTCCAGCTGGTATTGACTGCAGTTTAGCTCGTAGGAACCCCACCTGGAAAAATGCAATGAGTACACTGTAGGAGTTTGAGCTTATTTTTCTACACATGTAATGCAGCTGAAAAACCTGTGTTTTATGAAAACACAAATGCACAAAGCAAAGCATGAGTGTTCAGCGTTGACTTTGGTTATTTTCTGTGACTATGCTTCACTGTAAATTTAGGATCTGAGTGTTCCATTTGAATCCAGGTAAACACGCATTTTTTATTATTACAAAAAATTATTTTCCTACACTATTCCTACAAGGACTTTTTATGTGAAAAATAGTATTTTTAAGCTAAATTTTATCCGTTTAATATAGAAAGATTCATCATAAACATCTGTGTTTATGAATCTGAAAGGAAGTCAGTTTCTAGGAATGTATAGGAATATTTTCAAATAGTAAAACATCCCCAGTGTCCAGATATCATGAACTCTTGACCTATCTGGTAGTTCTGGTAGTTCTCACTGTTACTTTTCTGCCATTCTTCTCTTAAAAAAAAAAAAAAAATTATTCTACATTTGGCTGGAAGACACCTCTTCTCCCTTGAACATCTCTCCAAGTGTGGCACTGTTCCTCATCTGATCCACTGGAAACATCACAGTGTCACAAACTGTGTAGCATGGCTGGGAATGCCTTGCAGTACCACTAAAAACTCTTATATCCCAAGAATCCCATCTCACAGTTTTGTTCCAGACTCCTATTACCTGCATCCATATCATGACAACCACCTTCACAAGAAGCCCCAAGGCTACGGATTTGTCTCTCCCTGATACTTGTGTGAAAGGCTGTCTTTGTTCAGACCATGGATAAGAGAAACTTCTGAGAGAACAAACAGGAAATCTGGTGCTAAGAGAAGTGTATGAACAGTGTGACTCTCCTGGTGAAGCTCAGACAGGGTTCATTATGCAGACAATATAAGCTATTAAAGCAGAAAAACAAAATTAGCTCTTCTATCATTCAACTGTGCCTGTGCCAAAACAAGAAGTAAATCACCTTAGCTGTGTATTATGCATGCAGTATACAACATCGCTGAAAATTGATCTTTTTTAAAATGATAAAAAGGAATTTGCACAGGCGTGAGATGTGATTTTAAATTCTCAGCCTAATATCATTGCTAATTTTAATTGCTAGTAGAAGAACCTTGTTTTCCTCTAAGGCATTATGTAAAGAAACACTCTAGCCCAAATATGAAAGGCAAATGTTTGAGGGCCATTAGAAAACAAACAATGAACATGAAAGCGACAGCAGCAAGCTACCAAATATGCCTGGCTCCGATGCCAGGACTTGGCTGTTTAGCTACCAAGCNCACACACAATGAACATGAAAGCGACAGCAGCAAGCTACCAAATATGCCTGGCTCCGATGCCAGGACTTGGCTGTTTAGCTACCAAGCAGACGTTAACAGATAACAGATAAGTAATTATTCAACAAAGTTGGATGAAAAATGCTTAAATGCATCCAAAAAATAATGCAAAGTAACATCTGGAATGTGATGAATGGGAAAAATTACACATAACATAACAGCATAATTTCTGTGTAATATTCCTAATTATGAAATATTAGCAATTCAGCATGCGAGGTTTTAACAGGAGTTTGGAATCCCGTTTCCAACACCGAGTACCACACATTTTTATATAACTGGATCTGTACAAAATACTCCAGCCTGTGCTGAGATAGACTTTGGCACGGTACCTTGGGGAGAAAGCAGCACAAAGCTGGTTGCATCCTTGCATCCTACACCTTGTTTGGACACTTCTCTACGCAGAGTCAGGGCTGTCCTGTACAACAGGCTGCAGCCAGAGCCTTTTATGACCTTCCAGGAGATGACCGTCACAGGAAGGCAGAAGGGTCTCTGGTGGCACACCCTTTTCCTCCCCTGACCTAAGAAAAGCCCTGCTCACTGCTGAAGGGAGAGAAATGACACTGGTGAAGGGAGCCTGAATGCAGTTCCTGCAGAAGACAGTGGCACGCAGATGAAAGGGAGAGTTTCACAATGGATGGGGATTTAGAAACATCCAACTAAAATGTGTGAAGCTTTAGGCAAAAAGGAAATGCTATGTTTTAAATAGCATGGGAGTAAGAGTGATTCACTGATGAAGAAAACGCTACCCGACTAAGATAGAACTGGCTGCAAATGCAAGTAAAACTGGTGGAGGGATGCAACGGCAAAGATACTTATTAATACTGTGAAAGATGTAAACAAACTCTGCAATCATTGAAAATAATAATATAAAACAGGTACCAAACAATGAAAATATTTTTAATCTAATTTTCTAAGCAAGTGTAGCTTTTTCATAAGGACGGGAATTGGAATAAACCAATGCATGTAACCAAATCCAGCATCCAAATCTTAGTCATTGTAATGGCACAGATTTAAGTGCCGGCTTCATGAGTACCTACTGCGAAGCATCTTACCAAATCAGGGAACAAAGAAGCAGGAGAAAAAGAGTACAACACAGAGCAAAACTCAAGAGACAAAGCACTCTCTAATAAAGGACATTTGTGCTATCCTGTAATACAAACTCACTGAGAGCCATCCAAAGTAGACAGATTTTAGGGCTATTTGTAAACCAATTACGTAGTTGTTAACACTGTTGTGAAGAGCACTTTGGGTATTACACAAACATTTGTCTGAAACAAGCAGTTTGGGTTCAACAGCAGAGAAGTGCCAGTACCCAAACAAACACGCAGGCCATGTGTAGAACAATTTCACAGAAAAAATCACTGTATTGAGTCAATTTAAAATCAGTTAATCTGAAGTAAAACCGTAGCTTAAAACATCCCAGGAGACAGGTGGGTGATAGAACAGTTGCCTTGTGCTCTGAGTTCGAACTGGCAAGAACAATTTGGTTGTAACAATTACATTTTAATTAGTAAAAAACCAAGCAGTTGTAAAACTTCTGTAAAAGATATAATGACAAATAAGAACAACAAATCGTGGCACTATATTCTGAAAAAGAATAAGTGACAACCAGAAAGTATTAGTCATAGCAGTTACAACACTTGCTTTGAAATATTTGAAGGAGTGAGAACAAAGCTGAATATTGGCACAAACATTTTTTTTTTCCAATTGGGCAACACAAATCTTTTTGCGTATAAAAGGATGGAAAACTGTTGGGTCTGAAATATTTTTAGGTCACAAAGAAGTCTGATTTATGCTTTTTGTCATAAAACATTATGTGTGTATAACTAAGGACCTTAATCAGCAATGTCTGGAAAAGAAGTCTGTATGCAAACTCACTCATTAATTGCTTATCAAGTACTCACTTGGAATTGTAGCTAAGTATTTCAGAATGGGTCTAATGAAATGTTAATTCCATTGTTCGATGTGGATATGCATATTTTCTGCCATCCTTCATTCCTCAGATTTTTGCATATTTCATAGGAATACAAGATTGGAAGCCCCTCTGCCCCCTTTAGTCACAAATACATTCCCTGCTGACCCAGACAACCATGTGA
>VXAV01007170.1:67586-79317 GCA_013399715.1 Alectura lathami | reverse complement strand
AAAAAAAAAAAAAAAAAAAAGAGAAGGGAGAATTCAGAAACAGTATAACGAAAAATTAAAAATTACATACTGTTCCAAGAAAGCATAAAGGGAACTATGTGCCAGCGGAAAATCTGTTAACTGTCAGCAACTAAAACCAGGAGAATTAAAATAAAACAGTTTAAAATCACAGCTTGCTGTAAATTGATAGATAAGCCAGCTTTAACCATTTTGGCTTATCATAATGATAGTCGGATTTGATCAGAGCATCAAACTGGATAATTGAAAAAAAAAGGAAGTGTTAATTCTGTGAATGGTATTATTTGGGACCAGTACAGGATTACAGAGTAGTATCATCCAAAGAGCCATGCAGAAGTATAACAAGTGAACAGAGACAAAGCAGAAAGCACTGGCACCTAAAATCATGTGAATAAATTAGAATTACTAATTAAGTTGGAAAGAGAAGATGAGGTTTTGTGGGAGGTTGGAGCCAATGGGCAGATGATTTTCTAAGGATATGCCCTAGAAAGTTTGAAGGGTAAGGAAACAGTGCGCCTGAATGTCAGTAGGAAAATTTATTAGAAAGGATAGAGGTAAATCTTATCTTTATTGAGCAAAAGAGTTGATCAATAATTGTCCTCAACTTGACCAACGGCAACAATGTTCCTGAAATTATAGACATGGAGCAGTACAACAATAAGGCTGCAGTTCACTGGTGTGGTATCAAAACTGACCTTGCAAAGAGCGTGGAGTATCTTTTTGTCAGGCTGGCACTTGTGGACATCATTACATTCCTATAATTTAGGCAGACTGAAAAGTAAAGAGAATTAATTCTTTCTCCAGAGAAAGTCCCTAATTAGCATGTTGCACTCCTGNAGTAATTCAAAAGAAGAATTTAAAAGATACTAACCTGAGTATTATAAAGGATCATATTGGCACTGTTTTAAACAGGCCAGATGGGTGGTAAGTTTACAGATAGTAAAGTGGATAGTACAGATAGTGAAGTGGATACTCAGCATGTGTAGGTGGAATGTGTCTAGAAAAAGAAAGGGTTTGTGTCTTGGATTAGGTAACAGAGAGAACACCTTCTTTGAATCAGCAGGAAGCCACTTACCAGAGATGTCCAGGAAAATAACCTACAACATACTCAAAGAAAGGTATTCAAACATCTCTGAAGATTTAGACTGCATCCCTACTCTGCATGTGTATATTCAGGAATATGAGAAGTCACCTGTAGGCAAGACCTATCAATGTCTTATATAATATACAAAATGATGCAGTGAAACAAAAAGAAAAAGAATGACAAAGTCTAGAGAAAATCAGGCTCTGAGAAAATTGAGAAAAACATACTGGTATGCAACAGATCTGTGGAACGCTGGCCTTTCAGCAGGTAAATCTCCCTTCTAAAGCAAGAAGCACCTACTGTTAAGGGTTAACAGTTGAACAAAGCACAGTTTCCTGCTGGCACAAAAATTCTGTTTGGTGGAACAAATGTACATGAATCTTGTAACAGTGGAGAAAAAAATCATATGTAACTTCACGGTGAGATATGCACTCCAAATGTGGAGTCATAGCCCTACTGTCATATTGCTGTCATGTCCTTACTGAAGTGTAGGAAAAATGTTGTGACTATCACAAGAACACAGAATTCATCTGGAAGTTTGTGAGCCTTCAAAGAAACCTCATTGCTTGATTAAAACTGAAATTCACCCTCCTGTAAGGGATTTGAGGTTCACTGATGCAAGTTGCTGAACATGCTCACCTCTGAGGGAAAGGATATATATTATCAAAACTGTTACCTTTCTTGTTGTTTTTTTTGTTTGTTTGTTTGTTTGCTCTTTTGACTTTTCAGTAAAGGAACCAAGTGCTGACTTGTACCAAATTTTAGCAGGTAAACTCAGTAAATGATAATGGACCACTGACTACAGCTAAAAGCAATAATTACCTTTGTTCACGAAAGCTGGACACTCTAACTTAAGCTGTAGCTGGCAAGTGTTGTAACCCTCTGCAACACAAAATTCCTTCGTAAGCTGCAGTGCTTAACCTGTACCTTCAGTTCTACAAGGCTGAAATTCAGTGCTCAGTCAGCCTGCTTAGAGGTTAAGAGGGGATATATATATCTGCCTACTGACGAGACGAATGCTTTCCCCAGATTGTTTCTGATTATGAGAAAATGACAAGAAGTAAAACAAATTGCAGAAAGTGATGGCTCTGTTCTACAGCAAGTAGGTAGGCAAAGACATGGGAAGATATTTTGGTTGAATGTTACTAATGTCTTGATAGCAGAAAGCTTGTGCCTGATTTAAAGTCTGCTGTATGAGGTAACATTTCACCACCCAGAAGATAGATCTAGATTTTGCTAACATTTTCTTTATGACATATGGTCAAAATACTTAGAATTTAAAACATAGTATGGCAAAAAATAACATAGCTGTTGGGTTGATTATGGCTCAGTAAGATCTTAAAAACTTTAGAATCTATATAAGCATAATTAAGTATCTAAAAACATTTTAGTAACTCTTGGCTCTGTTACAATACATGTTAATAAAAAAATGTATGATTCCAAATAGATTGCTTTGGAAGCAAACAATTATTGATTTTTTTTTTTCCTTTCCTGATGAAGGTTGTTAATCTTAGCCAGTAATGAAGGAGGGAAGAAGGAAGAACAACTGCTAGTTCAGGAACTACAAGGTGGTCAGTCTCATCTCTGTGCTGGGCAAGATCATGGCGCAGATCCTCCTGGAAACTACGCTAAGGCACATGGAGAACTGAGAGGTGACTGGTGACAACCAACATGGCTTCACTAAGGGGCAAATCTTGCCTGACGAATTTGGTGGCCTTCTATGATGGGGTTACAACATTGGCAGATAAGAGAAAAGCAGAAGTTGTCATCTACCTGGACTTGCACAAAATGTGTGATGCTTTCCCACATGACATCCTTGTTTCCAAATTGGAGAGACATGGATTTGATGGATGGACTTCTCAGTGGATAAAGAATTGGCTGGATGTTTGCACTCAAGACAGCTCCAGTCAACAGCTTAATGTCCAGGTGGAGACCAGTGATGAGTGGCGTCCCTCAGGGGTCAGGGTTGAGACTTGCAGAATTTATTTATCTTTGTCAGTGACATGGACAGTGCGATTGAGGGAACCCTCAGCAAGTTCACCGACACCACCAAGCTGTGTGGTGTGGTCAACATGCTAGAGGGCAAGGATGCCATCCAGAGGGACCTGGACAGGCTGGAGAGGTGGGACTGTGTGAGCCTCATGAAATTCAACAAGGCCAAGTGCAAGGTGCTGCACCTGGGCTGGGGCAATCCCAAGAACAAATATAGGCTGGATGATGAGCGGACAGAGAGCAGCCCTGCGGAGAAGGACTTTGGGGTACTGGTGGAGCGACTTACGCTGCCAATATGTGCTCGCAGCCCAGAAAGCCAGCTTGATCCTGGACTGCATCAAAAGAAGTGTAACTAGTAGGGAGAGGAAGGTGATTGTCTCCCTCTGCTCTGCTCTTGTGAGGCCCCATCTGGAGTACTGCGTTCAGCTCTGGGGCCCCCAACAGAAGAAGGACGTGGACTTGTTGGAGGGGGTCAACAGGAGGGCCATGAGGATGCTCAGAAGGCTGGAGTACCTCTCCTATGAAGACAGGCTGAGGGAGCTGGGGTTATTTAGCCTAGAAAAGAGAACACTTGGTGGGGGGTGGGGGGGACCTTACAGTGGCATTTCAGTATTTAAACAGGGCCTACAGAAATGATGAGGAGAGACACTTTATCAGGGAGTGTAGTAATAGGATAAGAGGTAATGATTTTAAACTGAAAGAGGGTAGGTTTAGATTAGATATAAGGAAAAAACTCTTTACAATTAGGGTGATGAGGCACTGGAGCAGGCTACCCAGAGAAGTTGTGGATGCCCCATCCCTGGAGGTTTTCAAGGCCAGGTTGGAGGGGTTATGGGCAGCTTCTTCTAGTGGGAGCTGCTCCTGACAATGGCAAAGGGGTTGGAACTAGATGATCTGTAAGGTCTGTTCCAACACAAACCATTCTATGATTCCTCAAAATAAATTTCTTTTTGAATTACCCTCTGCTATTTGTCAGCTCAAGAATTATTTTACACAAAGGATCTTTCTGGATAAGAGGCTATTACTGTGTGATAAATTTCTTGATGATTTCTTAATTCAAAATAATTGGTAATTACTTCAAAGTTGTTAGCAATTCATTACTTATTACAAGAGGGATAAAATATTCGAGATGAATTAATTTAATCAGTTGTAAATGAAAGAATGGATTCAGTTCTGTTACAGAGTTTCTAGTTATATTTCATAGTAAATTCAGGAAAGAGTTGCTAATATAGCTGTATCCCATATGTAGAGGGTATTTATGCAGACAATCCTGAACTCTGAGAATGTTTATATAAATAAGTAACATAACATTCATCTCTGGGATATTCCGTAATAGATGTAAGACATCTGACTGAAGATCTAAACCATCTTAAGTCACCTAAGCATGATCAAACCATCATCTCTAACCCGGCCAAAACACAAACAGATGTGGTCATTTCAGCTGGGGAATCATAGTAGATGATGGCAGCTTTGTCCTTCTGTATACACCGTTGGTATACTCAGCTACAGAAGTACATGCTTCCTGATGAGTTATTTCCAGTTGACTGCACATCTAACATGCTTGCATCGCCACCATTACTGTGCTGTCTGAGCCCTTCAGCCTTTCTCGATCTTCATAGGACTTCTGCAGTGTAAGAAAGTGCTAAGCAGAATTTGTATCAGGGCAACAGCAAACCTGTGGTAGACCAGTAAATTCCAGTCACAAGATGCTGTCCTAGTTCTTAAACCAACTTTCTATGATATTGACAAAGTAAATCTAAACTTACCATCCCCAAAGTATCCTGTTTCCATCTTTGAAGTTCTGGAGAGATAATAATAAAAGCAATAACCTTGCTGTTTCTACATTGAAACAGGAATTGTGACTAGGAGAATAGTGAAAGTGACCCTGAAACTTCTTGTGTATAGTAAAAGTAAATTTTATAAGGCAGCCCTCTCAATTAACATAGAATATTGCAAAAGAAACACTGATTTCAATAACCTATGCTAGACTAAATTGTTTATTTTGACAGTCACTCAAGAAAGTGATGTTTCAGCTATGACTGCTGACCTTCCTCAAGGTTTCCTCCAAATGAGTCAAAGCAAACTCTCCAGATATCTAGAAGAAATGCAATGTCAAAACATTGTACTTCAAAATAACTGTCAACATGTATGACTAAATTAAATTAGCCTGAACTGAAGATTAGATGTTGTTGTTCTGAAATGCATATCAATCTTTATATTCATCGAGGCAACTGCACCACGATAACCTTGATAATTTCTGTGGATTTGGGGAAGAGGACAGAAACATGTGACTGCTTAAATTCAGTGGTAAGCAGCCAGCATTGGCCCATGTAAACAATGAAAAGCCAATATTGTATGACATGAAACACCAATGGCTTCAGTTTTAATATTTAATATCTGAGATCTTGACAATTTTGGATGCAATTGTTAACCACCTACCAGGGTTTTGGGAAATAAGCTCTGTGTTCTGACATACCAAATCACTTATTTAGCAGTAGTAGTGCTATGGAGGTTTTAAATGGTTAAGTCAGAGTTTCTTTCTGCAGCCAGTGAGAGCATCCAACGACTGAAATGTTAGCCTGTAGGAAGCAACAGCAGTTCATTTAGATTTTAAAATCCAGTCATGTTTTTCAGATCACTTTCATTGGTAATAAATTACAGCAAAGCAAGGAATAAGCTCCACCAAAGACTGAACTACGGGGGTTACTGTAGTTGCTGTTCACAGAAGAAAAGCCTGGAAAGATTTGATGCAGCTATTATTCATACATATGATCATCTCAAACCTGTAGGCATTCTCAAGGGAGCTGGAGCTGCACTGCTTAGCCCTCAGCTAGTTATATAAATTTAAGCTGTCTATTTCTCACCTCTTTTAGTTTAAATTCCTGGCAGGATAACTGGGAGTATATGCGTGCAGTTTTCTAGAATTATTTAACTGAAAATAGAAGCCATTGCAAATTGGGAAAAAAAAAAAAAAAAAAAAAACCCTACCTTGACCATTCTGTTAGTTGTGAGTCATCACTGCTCAGTACATGCCAAGCCAAGGCTGGCTTTGTTCCCTTGATATTCACAGATAAGTTTCTTGTTATTTAAAACCTCAGCAATTCCTCATTTAAAGCTCCTGTATCACTTAACACACCAGGAAAAGTACATGAGCCAAAACGCATCTTTGGGGAGGTTTTACGCTGCTCTGCATGGCTGGCTGTTCCTACATGTAGTGTCTGCAGCTATGTCATTAAACTCTAGCTGGCATTTAAACCTTTTGGATCTGTGAGGTTTTGACAGTAAATTCAGTCCAGCTAAGAAAGAGGTTATAAGCAAATCTCAAATGGTTTCCTACCTTTGTGTCTCAGCAGAGGCTGCTATCGTATCAACCATTCCTCGGCCTATCCGTAACCTTCCCAGAGTGCCTGCAGCTCTAGGAAACGTTTGTGTGCCACCGCCATCCATGCAGTTAAAGGAGCTAAATTATTCAGTGAAGTATCTTTTCCATCCTTCAAATCTTGGCAAAGCCTGCTGCTTAGAGGAAGGCTCACTAGAATGGACCATCATGCTCTGATTCCAGTAACTTCCCTTTCTTATGGTTACTAGCAACTCGAAAAAGGCTGCTTGTTAGGTTTGCAATTTCTAATGAACTTGCATGATTTTTAAGGTCTCCTTCTGTTCTTATTCTGCGCTTCTCAGGCACAAGAAGAATACTGTGCCAGTCTCCGATTCCCCTTCCACAGCTCTGTCTTGGTGGAAGAAGGACTGAGAAACTCCACTGGCCTTATTCCACCATTGGAATGGTGCTCTGCAGTGCCCTTTTCCTCTTCCCCACATCACTTCCCCGTGGTAGCCTGATCTGATGAGGGATTATGTTTGCCCTTGCATGAGCCAAATTCATCAGGTGCAACTGAAATGTGAAGTCCTTGGGCTGGCGCACCCTGGCTACTTTTTACGGCTCTTCCTTCAGAATGCGCTTGGTTTCTGTACGGTATTCTCTTTCAGGTTCAATTTATCTTAGTTGCATCATCCACTGTCTACTGCATGAAGAGGCAACAGTTTGTGAGAATTACAGTAATACTAAAAGTGCTTGTTCTTGGGAGGCACTGAAAGCTAAAAACAGAATAAAAAGAAATACCAGATACAGTAAAGTGAGTATTTTCAGCAGGATAAAGAATGTATATTTCTTCTTACAGAAGAAAAGATTTTTTCAAAAATAAATATATATATAAATAAATAATATAAGGCACACGACAAAAATATGTTAAGGACCCTGTACTGCAGACAGCTGTACTTATTTCCTGAGAACCGTGGGTGTTCTTTTAACAGTAACGCCTAGAGCTTCATGCACACCATTTCAAGTAGGTTTGGGGAATGACTAGTAGATCTCTCTTTGTAGCAGTTTTAAGCGTACCAAACTTGTGAAATAGCGTTATCTACTCCTATCTATTCGCAATACATAATGTGTGCATTTCCAAAGTGTTTGAATGCCAGATGCTTTTTCTGTCCTTTTTACTCTGTGGCAGTCCAAAGTGCTACAAATCCTCTCCAGCACATCATTTTGCTTCATATTCACCCTAAATATAAACTGGCATATACCCTGTGTCACAGCTTTCTCTGGATTTCAATAACTTGTCATTACCAAATGATATATTAATATGTTACAAATAACATACAACAGGTATGTATTTTACACCTCAAGGAACTGTAGTCCTGACAGTTAAATTTGTAATTTCAATTATTCCCATTCAAAAGACAGCTTTAGACAGAACTTAAATCCTGATCAAGACAATTTTTTAAAATAAGGCTGAGCATAGTGCTACTTCTTACTGTCTGGTTTCAGTTGAGCCTGCATATCTCAAGCTCAGCTAGATCACATGCATTACTAAGCATCAGTTAGACCTTTAATTCTCATTGGTGAAAAAGCCAGGGACTAAGCTATGTATACAAAAATGCACGGAATTCACTCACCTCAGGATAGAAGGTCAAATATCTGCTCACCCTAAGTATGTTACTTAAGCCTATTTGATCTTTATCTGAGGTGTGAGATAAAATGTTTGCATAGGATAAGTATGTTTATGTCTTTTAAGAGACACTCATAAGCTTAGCACTCATGAAGATGAACTACTGAACTACTCCAAACGATGGGACAATTCCATGTGCCAAATAGACTTATCCAAAACCAGACAAATAGGCCTGTTGTCGCTACAGCAAAACTTTCTCATAAAAAGGTACAATTAAATCATCACTATTTTTTTCTCATAATTTAAATGCTGATTATTGGCAGAAAAGTCAACTTGTTAAGACAAAATCTAAAGGAATGAGCCACCAGCTGGATGGAATGTTCCGCAGACACAGTTCATGCTCCACAAGGTCCCAATTACATGTTTCCTTCGTTCCAGCAGAAGCTGGGGGGGTGGGGGGGGGGATGAGAAACAGGCTTAATTCGGACAAATTAGGGATGATTTACTGGGAAATGTTAACAAGACTATGAATCTCTGTATGGCTCCCTTGTTCTGGACATCAGTCCATCCGTACAATTGGTNTGAATGGACATAAATATTATTATCAGCATAAGCTACTCGGTGTGCTCTCTCTTTGTCCCAACTGCCATTTAAACCAGATGAATTAGAAATTTTTATCGCTTTCACTTGAGGGAACAGTTTTCATATCTTTCCTTGAGTCATCAGGACACAAATATTTTGATCTCTATTTGTCTAACTCAGATGAATTCACTAAGTGCTGCCACACCTTTCTGTGTAGGCTGGCTGTTCAGTTTCTCTCTGTGCCAAGACAAGCTGCATGCCTAATAGAGTGAAGAATTTTATTGCATACTTTCAGCATATGAGGTCAGATGGGAGGTCAAGGGAGGTGATCCTGCCCCTCTGCTCTGCGCTGGTGAGACCCCACCTGGAGTGCTGCATCCAGATGGGGAGTCCTCAGAGCAGGGGGGACATGGAGCTGTTGGAGCATGTTCAGAGGAGGGCCACGAAAATGATCCAAGGGATGGAACACCTCCGCTGTGAGGACAGGCTGAGAGAGTTGGGGCTGTTCAGTATGGAGAAGAGAAGACTCTGGAGAGACCTGATAGTGGCCTTTCAGTATCTGAAAAGGGTCTACGAGAAAGAAGGTGTCAGACTCTTTAGCAGGGTCTGTTGTGGTAGGAGTAGTGAAAATGATTTCAAATTGAGAGGGGAGATTTAGACTAGATATAAGGAAAAAGTTCTTTACAATAAGGGTGGTGAAGCCCTGGCACAGGTTGCCCAATGAGGTGGTGGATGCCCTCTCCCTGGAGACATTCAAGGTCAGGCTGGACAGGGCTCTGAGCAACCTGATCCAGCTGTAGGTGTCCCTGTTCGCTGCAGGGAGTTGGACTAGATGGCCTTTAGAGGTCCCTTCCAACTCGGACGATTCTATGATCCTGTGATTCTACGCACCATGGGAGCAGCCTATTCACTGAATAGTTATAGCCTGATTATCTCCATGTTACACAGAGTGCAAACAACTGAGAGGGTTGCTATGGTGTGACTGCTAATGCAGAAAGAATTTATGCAGTGTGCTTCTGGTCACTTTCATTGTCTGCAACAGCTCTGCTCTGCCCCATCACACAGCTGCTTCGTGGGCATGGCAAGAAGAACTACAGAAAATTTCCACCTTACTGTTGCTTCTGGAAAAATTCATTCTGTCTCCTCTCTGCATGCTTCTGCATTGCTGCTGTCAACAAAAACCACTAGAAGCAGTACAAGGGATTGGCTCCTAGTTCCTATGGGGCATAAGTTAACCTTCTCGACTCTTGCTGGCCCTGGCCAGTTGTTACATGGCTGATAGTTTCCTAGAAGGAGTAAGCAGTTATATGGTTGATGATATCCTAAAAGGAGAAACTTTGGTTTTTATTTTTGAAACACAAAATTATTTTGCACAGTTTCTGGGCCATTCTGGGCTCACACTGGGGAGTACTATGTGCTGTGGATTTTTTTCCCTACAGCACCAAGGAGCTCTGCAGAGACTGGTCCTCTTACCCTTCGAAAACATGGGAAGAAAATACCCCATTTTGCCAATCTTCTTTCTTCTTTTCTTTCTTTTTTTTTTTTTTTGTTTGGACCACATAGAAGATCATTCTGGTGAAAATGTGAAAATGCAAATAGGAGTGAGAAACCTAGCAGGAAAAAGATGCTAAATACTAGAGTTTGGAGAAGAGAACTGCCAATAGACAACAGGGTAAGCCTCATGGTGATGAGAGTTCTACATTGCCACAAACTGCAAGCATTTTCTATGCAAATTAATTATGACGGGATGAAGGCTATGAAAAGTAAACAAGTTAAAAAATATATGATTGTGATGGCTAGCTTTTGCTTTATCAGACAAGCTTCATTAAGTCAAGAGGCAATACAACACTTCTTCACATTTTTGGACTAGAAATAAAGACTTGAAAAAAATCCCTTTTCAAAGTGGTATGGAAGTCAGTTATAGAACTATAGAATTATATATATATATAGAAAGTAGAACTATAAAGGAAGAGATGCTCCATCAAAGAGAAATCTGATGAAAAATACACTGGACCTTGGAGCCAGGAGAATTACTTCTATAGTTACTGTCATGAAATGTAAGGCAGAATTGCAGACATTCAAAAATTTGTACTACATGATCACAACAACAAGATAAATATGTAGAAATCTGTCACAAAGAAAAGTCATGCATTTATGGAAGTGTGGAAGCCAAAATAATATCATCTACTGAACACCTAACAATTTGCCATCTGAAATGAATGCAAGCTGAAGGGGAGTTTTTTGCCCCATTAAAATTCATTCTCTTAAGGGTTTTTTTGTTTTGTTTTGTTTTGTTTTGTTTTGTCTTCCTAGGATGTACTGTTTACCTTTCTCAGCCAGTGTATGAATGGTCAATAGATAGTGATATAGGAACCTTAACAAAGAGAAAATTTTTGCTGTTGGCCACCTTCTCTTCTGTGAAGTTAGACTCCCTAGCTCACAAGGTAAGGCTGCAATCACAGGGCTCATACTACCGGCAATAAGAGCTTTAGTGTGACCTTCACAGCCAAGACAAGTGAGGGAAGCTGTGCTGAAATGACCTTAAAATAGCTTGAATTCTGAAACATGGACTCAAACAAATGAAGGAAAATACATGCAGACGCACGTGCTGCCCTCTGCACCAACAATGGCTGAATACAAACAGCCTACACACGTATTTGTTAAAGGAAAACATCTCCTAGTCCAGAACACTTAAGATGAATGACTATTTGGTGGAATATACAGCAAGAAAGTCCTTAAAAGAGAAACCAACCTATTTGCTATTCATGCTATTTTGGTTTATTAAGTTTAGACAATTTCAGTAGGACCTTAAAGCCTTTTTGACATAATCACACTATGGCTTGGCTACGAGAGTTTTAGTTAGAATTACCACACAGTTCTAATATACTTCTCAGACAGAGCTGTAGGGTGGGTTATCCATTAATATCTTGACAGAAAACAATAATTTCTGTCACTCTGATCCTAAGACTTCCCCACCTCAAATCCTTCAGCAACTTTGCTGACTTACAGAATCCTAAACAGTTCCTTACTTTCTACAGACACCAAGAGATGTCCATAGAGGTCTCTGAAAAAGAAAACAGTTACTATTTTGAGAGAAAAGGGAAAAAAA
>VXAV01007170.1:26756-45611 GCA_013399715.1 Alectura lathami | reverse complement strand
CCTTGTTGAACCTCATCAGGTTCTCGTGGGCCCACTTTTCCAGCCTGTCCAGGTCCCTCTGGATGGCATCCCTTCCTTCAGGGCTATCAACTGCACCACTCAGCTTGGTGTCATCAGCAAACTTGCTGAGGGTGCACTCGATCCCACAGTCTAAGTCGTCAATAAAGATGTTGAAGAGCACCGGTCCCAAGACGGACCCCTGGGGGACACCGCTCGTGACTGGCCTCCACCTGGACGTAGAGCCATTGACTACAACCCTTTGGCTGCAACCCTCCAGCCAGTTCTTTATCCAACGAACAGTCCACCCATCAAATCCATATCTCTCCAGTTTAGAGATAAGGATATGGTGCGGGACCATGTCAAAGGCCTTGCACAAGTCCAGGTAGACGACATCCGTCGCCCTCCCTTGGTCCACCGATGCTGTCACTCCATCATAGAAGGCCACCAGATTGGTCAGGCGCAACCTGCCCTAAACAAATAAATGTTGTCAGAATGCGTTGCCTCTGATCTGACTACAAGGTGATACAAGCTTCTGGTTTATATTTCCACATAAAGTATGAGGAGTAGTGTGGGAATAAATTCTTCTGTGGGCAAGCTTCAGATCTTCAGATCAGTTTCACTGTTCAGCATAACAGATGCTGGCCTCTGGTGAGTTTGCAGAACCTTTGAACTTCTCCATGTTATTTTGAGGAACCTGTTAAACCATCCTGCTGATCAAGCTGAACCTTGCACAAAATGTATCTGTAGTCTCTAATTTAGTTTGTGTCCTGGAATAGGTAGGCTTCCTGTGTCTGGGAGTACTAAAATAGACACTTGAAACATAAATATTCTGCATATAACTGAACGCATCATGTGGCTTGGTTAGGGCTTTCTTGTCTGATTTGACCATCCTTCCACAGCTTGTTTCTAGTTATCTGATACAATTCAAACGATTAGGTTAACGTAAGTTTTCAAATACTTCTGATGTCTTGACAGCAGGTAGGCTGGCGGAATAAAAGAGCCTGAGCTCCTTCATGGAGGTGTGGCTTGCTGACATCTTTTCTTCTTTCTGCCAAATAGTGTGACACTGTATATATCACTATGCCTTTGGCAGTCTGTCGCATATTCCTGCTTCTCAGCAACTGGGTAAGCTGTGGGAAGCAGATTCACCTCCTCAGGATGGTTGTAGGGCAAGTTCTGTGCCTGGCACGTGGCTTGCTGAGGTCTGAGAGCTCGCTGAGGTCTGAGAGCAGATGCTGAAGCTGGTGGGTTGAGGAACTGAACCTAGATAGCGGCACAGCGAGAGAGGTGGGAGTGGGGCTTGGGAGGCTGCTTGGGAAAGGAGGAGGAGGAGTACTGGCTGGCAGCTTGCTTTCACTGAACTGACAGGGCACTGATGGGGCACCTGTGTGTTTGGGCTAGGAGAGCGCTCATCTCGATTACCCCAGCAGGTTTAGGGGGACAAGATGTGCACAAATACAAATGCTCATGCAGGGCGAGAAGGGTGGGTTGGTGTGACCTAATGCACTTCCAGCTAGTGATGTTAAAACTCCTGAGAACCCGCAGATCTTAAGAAAGTGCTTGTGTTGCACAGCATAACTTTTTATCAGTATAGTGCAATCATGTTAACAGGTGGGAGTGCAGTTTCTATTCCTACTGTGAGCAACTCAGAAGAGAATGGAAACTGAAATGAGACATGTGGAAAGAAGTTACTTCAGGTGTGTAAAATTCAGCCTAAAATTTTAGTATAGCTAGCCTGAAATGTTATTTCTTAAATTCAGGGAGAAACTTTAATGAAAACAAGAATTAACAAAAAATACAGGAAAACATCTGCTGCTGTGCGTCCTGTCTTTTAGCTACATTCAGAATTGTGCATAATTGAAATAGAATACTCTAACTTAAGTGCTCAAAATGCAACCAACTGTCTCTGTGTAGTTTTCATTTGGGAATGGAAGTGCCTGTTATTAAAAGAACTGAAGCAGGGAGAAGCTGTATGGTGCAGTTAACAGACAAACAAAACAAAGCTAGACCATGATTTCTGGAGACAGATAGATATGGTGGCAAAAGCTACTGTCAACTTCTGTTTGCTCTGCCCCTTGTGCTCAGGGTTTGCCCTCGACTGCAAACCCGAACAGCTTCTCTTGGTTCTTGAAGAAAGCAAACATTAGGAAGGTTGCTGGATCTAAATCAGCAACTCCGTGTCTGCTTTTTGAAATCGAGTAATACCTGCAGTGTAGACACCTGTGGTAGTCCAACATCAGAGCGTTGTCATTCACTTGCTCATTTCTGCGCCTGCCTCTGTCCCTGTTACTCTGCATGTAGGTCCTGCAGGCTATTTGGATGGTAGTGCGCAGTGTTCTTTGGCCCATGGCTTTTATTTGGCGCTGGTATCCTGTGGGAGGGAGAGCAGAGAGAGTGGTTCCTGCCTGCCTCTCCCTTCCCCCTCCCCAAAAGTCATTACTTCTGCAGAAAGCAAGTGCCCACAACATGTTCTCAGCAAGCTTTTGAAGAGGTGTTTGGAATGCTTCAGGATCAGGAGGCTTCAATCTAAACAGTGACCGATTTTAGACAAATCTTAAACTTTCAGATCTTTTTTTGTCTGAAATGATATGTGAATCGTAGAATAGCGGAAGCTTTTTGGCCTTATAGTTCTGTCCGCTATCTCTAGGCATTTGCCATATTTTAACTACTGTAGTAACAGCGTCAGATTTATGCTGCTTTTTAAATGACAGATAGAAAATGCTGAATTTTTCCACTGAATAAATTCCTTTTGTTGATTTGGAAACTTCTTTTTCCCCTCAGTTATTAGATTTGATCTTCAGTGAGAATTTTGGAGGTGCTTCTTTTTCCATGAAGGCAGATGAGTTCTAATTAATACAGTGCCAGAATTTATCTTGTTGAAGGTGACATCTGTATGAACACTTAATGGACTGTTTTACTGATAAAGAATTGTAGGTTTTTCTTATGAACCCCCTTCAGCAATCTAACATGGGTACAGCGTTAAAAATGGCTGTGACTGTTCAATTTCCAGTTTGTACCCAAGCAGACGTGTTTTTTTCCTCTGAGCCAGAGCCGCTAAATCATTTGGAAAATGTTGTAGGAGTACCTCCTTAGTACTTGCTCTAATTAATGTATTTATAAAGCAGTTGGAAAGTTACAGATTTATTCCTTCTGAAAGACTTTCCAGCTCTTTAAAGCAGCTGGAGAATTAACTAAAGCAGGTGGTGAAAGAGATTATCAACTACTGTGAAAGCAAGAACATAAGTTTTAGCTAACTCAGTATTGTATTTCTAGGAAACGTTCTTTCTATATACTAACAATGCAACCTTTTGTAAAATCTCTTCAGGTGTAGAATTTGGGGCTCGAATGATAACTATTGATGGAAAACAGATAAAGCTTCAGATATGGGATACGGTAAGTAATAAAACCGGTTGTTCAACCATGTGGCTGCACTAACTTTTGCTTTCATCGTTCTGGTTAAACTCCTCATAATCTGCATCCAAGTGTGACTCTGTATTTTTACTGTGTCTTGCAGGTTTCTTTTTTATGAATGTTAAAAATGTGCTAAAATTTCCTTTTTTTGATGTGATATGCTTTTAAACTGCAGAAACTTGCACTAAATTTACACTGACAAGCAATGTTTTGTCAGACTTACAAGATTAGAATTAATGTTACTTCACTTTTTTTGGCAAAAGTTGCTGTATCATTAAGAACTCAGGTTTCTCTGAGTAGTCTATCCCTGTATGCTCATGCAAGATCTGTTTAATGTAACTTTCTGCTGGGATTTGTCTGCTAGTTTGTAATGAAGAACTCCCTAGAGTAGATGTTTGCATTCTTGATGGGGGATATAAAAATACTGCTCACTCTTTTCATAGAAGACTTGAACAACTCCAGTTCACTACAGTCATGAATATGGTCAATACTTGGACAGTCAAGAAGGGATCGCTAAAAGCGTAAAGTTTCAAAAAACCTACCAAAAAAGTGCAAAGACTTTACTTTGGGGAGCGGGGTGGGGTGCAGTGGGTCAGATTGAGAATGTGTATGAGCGAAGTCAGATGCCTCCCTTGTTGGTTGCTGTCCCACAGAGCAGTCTGCCTTAGTGTCTGTGCTTGTGATTCAGCACCTCTGAGGTGCCAGTGCCAATAGCTTTGTCTTTCCAACGTGCTTAACTGTTTCATAAGGCACAGTTTCCCGTTTCCTTTTCCAAAAGCATTTTAGGATACCTTTGGAAACCAACAGATGCAGAAACAGCTGTAGCCACAGCTGTAGCCTCATGTTTGTGCTGTTTCTGGTGTAGCAAATCAGTGAAGGGAGATGTTTACACTTCTAGATGCACACACATATGAATACGAGTGCAGTACTTTAGCTACCTTCCTAGTTAAAATCAAGTGTGCCTCATTTATTTTACAAGTTCATCGTGTGAAATGACATCTGACACCGCTGCCTCCCTGCAAGTTGCCCATGTATAATGAGTATGGTCAGAGAGCAAGTCTGTGTTGATCCTTGTTTCCTAAAATTGGGACAGGTTCTCTGGAGACAACATCACTAATTTTACTACCAATGAGTGACTGTATTTCGTTATCTTTCAAGCTGATTTTACTCGTGTGCTGTTATCTTTTCCCTGGAGATGGGTGAACTTTTAACTGTTTTTGAGTAAATTGTGTGCCTCTGATTCAGCAGCTCTTCACTCTGGCTACATATGTGCATGCAAAGTGTTCGATAGCCAAAACTGCAATGGAGTTGCTCTTGATTATAAATTATGAACTATTTTTTTTGGCAGGGGTTTTATGTCTAGATTTTTAACTGGTATCATGCATATATTAAAAATATTCACTGAAAGCTTTCATATGCTCTGAGTAGATTGTGTACCTATAATAATTTAAAAGCTGCAAGCAGTAAATGACTTAGCATATTGTCTGTAGTTAAAATTGTAACAGTATGCAATCTGATTTTTTTTTAAAACACAGGGTAAATCCATTCAGTCTTGGCTTGTAAGCATATCTAAATTCCACTGGCTCAGTTTTGGTCTGCGAAGGTGTTGAAGAAATAGTGAGGTCAGAAAATGCTGAGGTATATTTCAGACATGTGAATGTTGAGGTACACAAATACATCCATTAAGCAAGGTTGCTGTGTCTGTATTATTTATCTGGGTTGAGTATTTCATGGATTTCTTTCTGTTAGTACCGGCAACAGCAAGCAGGTCTGGCTATCTTGATGTTTATTAAGCAGTAACAATTTCTGTGTGACAAAAGTTCATTTTACACCTACAGCTAAGAAAACATTTGATGCGTGAGTAGGTTAACTGACAGGGGCAGCTGAATCTAACAACACTGTTGTATGTCAGTGAGATCTGCTGGTGTGGTTTTTGTATCATAACTCAAGAACAATTTGACTTCTTCAGTAGCATCTTAGTTTGGTTCAGGAGTGGCTTACAGAAATACGGCCTGCTTGCTGCATTCTGGTGTTGTGCGGGAGTACATCAACTGAATTCCTTTTGGATGAGGCTGCACTGGAAGAGATGCTGGAGGAATGCGCATGTGCCCATTAGCAATTGTAGTCCAGTATTTGTTCCTGTGAGCTGGAAAGTCTGGTAAATCTAGTCTGAAGTGAAATAAAAAATAATGAAAAAAAAAAAGTGTGGGAGATAAGGACCAAATCATTCTTTTGTCTTGGCTGTCTCTAATGCGTGGATTATTTCATTTCCTGTGATTTTTATCTTACTAAGGATTTTCAATAGTTGGATAGACAGAGATTTAATTGATAATTTCACAGAATGAGAAGTTTAGCTTTTTTGTTTGAAAAAGTCTGGTAGTTGAGCTATTGTCAGTTGCCAATGTCCCGAGTGTGTTCAGGGAACTAGAAGTGGGCTGTAGAAGCTGGTAACGATCAGCGTGATCGTTTGGGGAGCTGTTAAGCTTTGCAGGGTTAAAGAAGCTGGGTAGATAAAGGTTGCTTGTCTTGTGGCAGTGTAACACTGAGAAATACAAAATTCACTTGTCAGAAAAACTTCATTGTTGTAGAGTGATACTGGGCTTGTTAGCAGGCTGAGTCATTATCCTTGCTTTTGTTACTGAGGGAGGGGGTTGTTCTGTGTTCTGTTTGTTGTTACTAAAAAGTCGTTGCTGACAAGCAAAATAAGCAGCAGTTGAAAGAGGGAGCTGAAGTTTGTCAGATGCTGCAGGGGAGAGATTAGTCCAAGAGACACTGTTTATGTTTTCCAGGCTAAACTGACACAAATTAGAATTTTCTATGTGTTTTAAAGACTGTGAATTGTTAATATTTCTGCTTCATTTCATGGAAATCTATGATCAAAAATGTTTGTTCTGCATGTTAAAAAATCAGTGTTGTTCGTCTAGGTTTTCTCATTAAGTTTTTATAGATACAGTGTCTAGCAGTTTTAGATGGTAGATTATTCCTTGTGAGCCCATATTTAAAAACAAACCAATAACGAAACAAAAAACTCTGCCTTTAAGATCTGTTTAACACGTCTGGAATTATCTTCTCTTATAAGCTATTTATTTATGAGCTATTTCTAACTGATGTAGCATGTTCTTTTGGTAACCGAGAGCTTGCACAGACAGTGTTTGTGCAGGATGGAATGCGTGGTTGCTGAAGGCACGACTTTTTTCACTGAAGTGTGGTGTGACCCATATGTCTGCTTTCAGATATTTGAACTGTACCAATCCTTCTTGGAAAGTCAGTTACCCTTAATGTATTTGTGGACACCGTGGATGTAGTAGAGCCAAATAAAGTTCCCTTAATGCATTACATGAGTGTTCATTTTGCATTAGCGGTACTGACAACTGCTGGGGCTGAGCACCCACCTCCAGCCCCCAGCCAGGCTGTCTTACTGATGGTCTGCGTCATGACATTTTGTTCTCACATTGGCAGTTAGAGCACAGGGGGATTTTGTCCATTTGGAAGCTATTCCTCTTGCAGCTTGCGTAACCAGGGCCGTGGCCTGACCCTCAGTGCCGGTTGTTAAGTATTGCTCCCATGAGCGACAGCACTTCAGGGAACTAAGGTAGCTTGATCTGCCTTCTACCTTAGTGTTCACAAACCTTTGTCTGCAATGTGCTTAAACATAGTGGGTTACTGAAATACAGGTTTTGTATTTTTCTCACTGATAATATATTTCTTGTCAGTTCCTTGTGACTTTTCGCAATTACAGGAAGATCTTACTCGAGGATAAGGCCTGAAATGGAAAGAGAGCTAGTCCTTCCCTTTGTCTGCAGTGAAGCTTCAGTTCTAGTGAGGGTAGTTACTTAAAGGTTTCAGATTTATAAACTGAAATAATTCATGAGGGTTCTTCTAATAACAGAGAGCTGAAGCTTTCTGTTTCTCTTAGCATGTTGAGAATTGCTTTGGATGCATTGCATCCATTGCATGCATTCAGCATCAGAAAAGAAGGGCCTATGTACAGACCATCTGCAAGCAGACATGTGCGGTTGCACCCTTGGGTATTTTTACTCCTTATGAAACTTCAGTTCTTACCTGTCAGTAGGGTTCAGGGTTATTTTGTAGCAACATGAACTTGTCAGAATTTGTGGAGAATTCAGCCATTTTACGAATTCATCTTCAGAAATGTCGTTTAGTTCCATCTCTTCTATAGGAGTATCTTACTAAGGAACTCATCTGCTGGAAGGCAGCAGAGTTATTTTCTCACTTTCATGCTACCTTTGCCTATTCTTTGAATTAGCTGCTGGTAAATCACTTAAATTCTTTTATTCAAGAGTATAAGACGTACCTGCAAGATGGATTAGTGCATCTGTATCAACAAGTTACTGTGTGACTGAAAGGCTGTTAACTTAGCTATAACTTTCAGGGCCATATTGAAGGGTATGTATTGCTCTTCTCTCTTTCTGGAACATTTTGTTCCAGGGATCAGCTTCTTGAACTAGTTCCCAACTGGCAGTTGTCAGAAGTAGTCTGGCACTTCTGTGAATTGGTTGTTTCTTAGATGTCTCCTGGTTTTCTGTACAGCTTACGAAGGTGTAAACAAATTCAAGTGAGTAATAATTCCCAATGTGGAAGAGACATTCTGTCACTCGGTCTTGAACACGCCACACAGAAGAGCTACTAGCTATGGTACATGGGAGTTTTCCACTTTTCACACAGGCATGTACAGGCATGTACACTATAAGATTTCCTCCTAATAAAAAACTATTATTTAATGTGTGATGGACATGCTGTGATGTACTCAGAAATCTTTGTTCTGGAAGGAACTTTCCAGGTACTTCACCACTGGGAATGGAGAACTCAGTAAAATGAATAGCCTGGTTTCTAGGGAGGCATGCTGCTCAGGACCCTGTTTCATTATCTAACTACTTTCTTCTCCTGTATCTTAGCTCTTTCTATTTTTTTTTTTTATATTTATAGATTCAAATATGCAATTCAGGATCTTGCAAGATACCCTTTTTGATAGGAAGGACTTGTCTATACATTTTGCAACTGAACCCTACATCACTACAGCACATCCTTGGAAATGGCACTGAAGTTTCCTATAGGAAAACTAGCACTTGGAGGTTCTTCTCTCATGTGCTGCGAATGTGTCAACTGTAACACAGTTACATGGCTTAAAGGTTCATGAAGGCTGGTGCAGAGGCCCTGAATCTCTGTGCACTTCAGTGACCTAAGGTAATGCATCATGATCTGCCTACATCGTTGGTTTGAAGCTGCTCTTGGGTCTATACGCAGAGATATGTTAAGAGAGAAGCGTGGAATGTATGTCCACACAGTTGTGCAGTTCATGCAGGGATGAAGATTTTTGGTACTATTTTTTGAGACTTGTAGCATAAACTATGATCATTTAAGTCTCTCATTTCAGAAGGTTTGTCTTCATTAGCTGATACTATGTGAATTCTAAAGCTCATAGTCGGGAAGACAACTGAAGCGGTGTTATGTAACACTTAAAGCATTACTGGTTTGTCAGAGACACACCTTTTCTCATTCTTAGTGGGCTGCTCCTGTCAGAACTAGCACCCTTTACCCTGCAGAGAAAGGAGGCATGTTGAGGGCTGTCCAGCCTGGCTGAACATTGGTTTCTGTAGGCTCCCTTGTCAGGGCTAGGGTTTCTGCCTGCGAAAAAGCTGCTGCCTTCCATCTGCTATCACAAAGAACTTCCACTTTCCCACTTCCTCTGCAATGTAACTCTGGAAGTGGGTATAACCTGACATTGCCTCAGAGCAAAGGCTTGTGTTGTCTGTACTAGATGTAGTTAGGCCTTGAGAAATACCTTCTTTAACATTCATTTAGTGGCTACTGCCACTAACTACTAGCTCCCCTACCTCCTACTCCTTCATTCAAGTCTGGTGTATGTTGCTGAAAAATTAAACAACAATGTCAGGAGGAGTGTTGCCAGCAGGCTGAGAGAGGTGCTCCTTCCCCTATGCTCAGCGCTGGATCCAGTTCTGGGCTCCCAGTGCAAAAGGCCTGGATGTACCTGAGAGCCCAGCAGAGGGCTGCCAGGATGAAGAAGGGACCAGAGCACCTCTTCTGTGAGGAGAGGCTGAGAGAGCTGGGACTGCTCAGCCTGGGGAAGGGGAGGCTTGGAACATTCTCATCAGTGTCCCTAAATCCTTGTGGGAAGGGTGTAATGAGGACAGAGCCAAGCTCCTTTCAGTGGCGCTCAGCGGCCAGGGCAAGAGGCAGTGGGGACAAGCTGGAAAACAGGAGGTTCCCTTTGAACATCAGGAAGCAGTTTTTGAGTAAATTAAAAACAACAAAAAAAACCACCGATCTACCCATCTCTGTGAGTGACTGTTGACTGGCACAGGTTGCTCAGAGGCTGTGGAGTCTGCTTGGAGATTTTCAGAAGCCACCTGGTGATGGTCCTGGGCACCCTGCTCTGGGTGTCCCTGCTGGAGCAGGGCTTGGGCCAGATGGACCCAGAGGTCCCTGCTAACCTCAACTGTTCTGTGGGGTATCAGGAAATTTGGAAATTCTCTTGAATATGGAAGGAGGGAAAAAAAAAAGTAAATGTTATATTTTAGGAGAGCATGGAAAGGATGGTATTCATATCATTCATTTCACCCCACAAGATAGAGGGCTTTTCTCTAGTATCAAACCTGTTTTTGGTTTTATACCGAGCTTCCTTACTACTAGTTCTATCCATTGCTTCTTGGAGCGAGCTTCAGTTCGTCCCTCTTTGGAAGATTGATGAAGTACGACCATAGCACATTTGTACTAAAAAATAATAGTAATAATAATCATTACTATGTTTTGGGGTGATGGCCTACACTTGTTTTGTCTTTGCCTCCCTTTGAAATAAAGGGGATGGTAGCAAAAAGAGCAAATTATCTGATGAAAAATGCTTCAAGTAATAATGGTACATTTAAAAAAAAAAAAAAAAGTGGAGAATCTCTTCTATGTGCCCAACCCTTGACTTTACAGTTCTCTCATTTAGATTTGTTTTTGAAGCAGACTGCAACTGAATAAGGTGTTCCTTACTGTTTTATGAATAATATATATTTATACAGAAATTTATATATTGAAGTGTCATGGGGTTTCTCTATAGATACTCCATTTTCTTTTTTCGTTTAGAATGAAGGTGACTTCAGTTTGTGTTGTCTTAGTGGAAGTAAACACAAATTCATTATTGCTAAATGGGACATTGTATCCCTTGGGGAAGATGGTGGTGTTTTCCGCACTTTTCTCAGTCTTTCAGGAAATAATGATACTTAAGAAATATCACCATGGACAAGTAAGATACAGTTTAAAATGTTACGCTGTTTTTGGGATTTAGATACCAGGTGATCCTATGAGAACTTAAATTCTTACATTCTTGTACACCTGGTAGAACATCTGGCAGTTATGGTTGACTACAGTTTGCTCTGGAAGATGAACAGTGTAATGTGACCAGGTGGAATTTATGTGGGTGAAACAGACAATCTTAAATGTGGCAGGCTGTGTCAACATCATGTATGATTTTTTGGCAATGCAAAGAATGCACTGGCAACAGTAACCTGCTCATTGTCCAGTTAGGAGGAAAATGTTTTAGGTATTTACTATGCACTTGAGATAGTCACAGCACCTAGAAAAAAAATTCTAGACCTTTTTGGAGTGTCTGGGTAAGGGACGCAGTACTGAGCTAACACTAGTTTGTTTTTACTGTTCCTCAGTGTGCTCTAGCAGATTGCCTGTATTTCTTTGCCTTAGTTCACATGAAGATGGGCTTGGACTCTCGGCCAAGTGCATATGCTGGTGTACTCCAATTGTACTGAAACCGTTGAATGTATTTTCTGTCTTCCGTAGCTTTTTCCAGTGGAGTCGCTGAGACAAAGGGCTTTCTTAAACTGAAGTAACTGATTATTCTGGAAGATAAGGGTGCTTTCTGAAGGCTGCCCACATAAAAATGTGTTGTGCTCTTGATTCTGCTACTGAACATTCTCATTTGGTAGCAGAATCTAGATCAAGCTCTAGACTCCAGGAGGACTTCATATTACAAAAAGTGCAGTGACTGTGAGAAGAGAAAGTTCTCTGCATGTTAATTCTGTATGTCTGGCTGAAGCATGACTTATATTTAATAAATGTCATTTTCACTTTTCATGGTTTTCATGGTTTAAAATCAGAGTAATTTCCTACAGCTGGGCAGATAACTATCTTACTGCATGTTTTTTCAGCATTAATATTAGTGTTTCTTAATCATGTTCTTTGAATGAAGCTAAAGTTTCTGCTAATACTAAATACTTAGAAGTAGATATTTTATTTTCTAGCAACTCTAAATTGCTAGATAACACTTCTGAAAAAAGTGAGAAGGGGGAGCTCAAGGTCTGCACCCGTGACTATATTTCAGGGCTGTGCTTTTTTGCGCGGGAGGGGAAAGGGTTATATCTCTGTCCTTTGACTGTCTTTATCCACACAAACTGTGTTCTAACTGCACTCTTAAAGTGTTGCTATAAATGCAGAAAAGGTCTGGGGTTGGTTGTTGCATGGATATCTCAGTAAAGAGGACGCACAACAGCTGTGCATTGTTTGGAGGTGGTTAAAGTGTAAGGTGATGAGCGTGTTCCTTTAAGTGCTGAGATCTTCAGAGAACACTTTTCTCTAAGAACTGTCTAATTTCTGCAGTATCAGAAGTTTTTCACCAGTGGATATGAAGATGACTCTTGCATCCTTCGGCTGTTTGACATGCCTTATTTATCAAGTACGGAGGAAATCGATTAGCTGTGGAGCAGAATTGTGCAAAATTGAATTCAAAACCATTTTCTGTTTTTTCATAATAAAATGATTACTGAAAGAATTCCATCTGAAGACTGTTGAAAGCTGGCTGCAGTTTATGATATAACGGATAAAATCTGCATCCTTGGCCTTCCAACAACCTTTACACCAGCAGATGGTGGGCGTAAAGATGTCATTCATCATTTATTTACAATGGGCTTTATTTATTCTAGTGTCAACAGCTGCCCCAGGGAGCGGGTTATTGAATTCAAATGTGAAGCTCTGGGTTATTTGCTTCCTTTCAAATTTGTCTTCAGAGCTTAGTTGCTAGGAGTCCATTCTGTGCTCTAATAATGATTCATGTATTGTGAAGCCATTCAGTAAATTGGGTTGTCAGGGATTGCCAAAAAAGGTTTAGAGGTCTTGTTCCGAGGTTTTTTCTCTTTCGAACTGTGCTGTGCAGTAGTTGGTGTCTTCTCCTTATGTGCTGCCTTTTGCCAATGATAGAGGCTTTGTCCCCAGTTGTCCCCTCTCTGATTTCCCCTCCATACACTTCCTTTCCCTTGCAAAAGTTGCGCATTTATGGTTTTCAGCAGCAAAACATAAATTTTAGATGTGAAATAATGAAACTTTGTCTCCCACAGGCAGGGCAGGAGTCCTTCCGTTCCATTACAAGGTCGTACTACAGAGGGGCAGCAGGTGCCTTACTAGTGTATGACATCACAAGGTGAGAATACAGAGGAAGATAAAACTGGATTAAAAGCGTGCGTCTTCGTGGCGTTGTCCTATGATACATCACAGCGTTAAAGATGTCTTAATTTAGCACGGCTTTTTGTAGAAATGCTTGCAATCTAATGTTTTACCATGTTCATTAAGTGATCAAAATCAATATTTAGCCTGGGTTCAGAACGTATACTTCTCATTTTCTCAGTGTGCTGATTGAGAAAAAGTGTGTGTAAACTCTCAGAAAGAATTGAAGTATTTTTATAAACTGTTTGACGATGAACCTCTGGATTACCCTGATTGAGAAAGATCTTAAAATAATCCATTAATTTCTCTCTTGTGTTTTTTANGGCTTTGTCCCCAGTTGTCCCCTCTCTGATTTCCCCTCCATACACTTCCTTTCCCTTGCAAAAGTTGCGCATTTATGGTTTTCAGCAGCAAAACATAAATTTTAGATGTGAAATAATGAAACTTTGTCTCCTACAGGCAGGGCAGGAGTCCTTCCGTTCCATTACAAGGTCGTACTACAGAGGGGCAGCAGGTGCCTTACTAGTGTATGACATCACAAGGTGAGAATACAGAGGAAGATAAAACTGGATTAAAAGCGTGCGTCTTCGTGGCGTTGTCCTATGATACATCACAGCGTTAAAGATGTCTTAATTTAGCACGGCTTTTTGTAGAAATGCTTGCAATCTAATGTTTTACCATGTTCATTAAGTGATCAAAATCAATATTTAGCCTGGGTTCAGAACGTATACTTCTCATTTTCTCAGTGTGCTGATTGAGAAAAAGTGTGTGTAAACTCTCAGAAAGAATTGAAGTATTTTTATAAACTGTTTGACGATGAACCTCTGGATTACCCTGATTGAGAAAGATCTTAAAATAATCCATTAATTTCTCTCTTGTGTTTTTTATTATGTAATTTTCCTTATAGCAAACTTTTTACTTAGGTGCCATTCTGGGGAAAACAAACAAACAAAAAAATCAGAATCTGGTTATGTAAAGATGCCAGGAAACTTCTACCAACACTGTGTTTATGAAGTTGGGAAATAGGTTTCTCAGGATGTGATTAATGTAGCAGGTGCTCAGGTGTGACTAAGGTTTTCCTTCTGTCTTAGATAAAGTGTCTATAGAACTTCTGCAAAATTGTGGAGTCATTTTTTAACTAAAGAATTATTACGATTGATCTGTGAAAATCAATTAGTGGGTCTTGGATCTCATTGCTGGATGAAGCAGGAACTTCTAATGGCGACTGCCAAGACACGTTTCCTCTTGTTCCCTGTGTGTTTTTAAATGTCAGAAAGCAATGTGTTCTTTGTAGTTGGCTTCTAGCAAATCAGTCTTCAGTTCAGAAGTAGATGTTTTTATGTTGTGAAATCTTGTACTCTAAACATCTAGTCACATGCTTGTATTCATTTCCTACAAGATCTGTAATGCCATCTTCTTGTACTTAGGAAGATGTTACTGCTAAATTTATTATTAAGTTCATAAATCCACAGAAAATGAGTATCAACCCTTTTTTTTTGCCAGCAGCAGAATAAATATTGCTGTATGAATACATGACTACTTATATTGTTGTTTGAATTGGTTTGAGGATGTTACAGACTTCAAAAACTTCATTCAGCAGACTTTGTATGGATGTAGAATTGTAGATTTTTATGGCTATAGGAATCCTCTTTTTGTAGCAAATATTTTTACTTAACTCTTTAGGCAGAAATTGTTAATGCTCCATATTAACTAAATTTTTGCCTGATTTCCTTCTCACAAAGGGATTACTGGCTTTTATCCTTGAAGCATGTGTACTGATAAATGAGTTGGTTGCTCAAGTAGAGAAGCTGACTAAGGGAAGGGAAAAAGGATTTCTTGAAATACTGCTTTTAATTGTTCTTCTTGTCTGTACTCAGGAGGGACACTTTCAACCACTTGACAACTTGGTTAGAAGATGCTCGTCAACATTCCAATTCCAACATGGTTATAATGCTTATTGGAAATAAAAGGTACGACTTAACCAGTCATAATTCTGTAGGTGGTAGAGATTTAAAATTTCTTATTACGTTTTTTTCTTCTTAAATGATGATTCCAGTGTAAGCACCTAGAGATCTGTCCCTTATAACAGGAGTGTGGCTCCTAATTTAGATGTTTTAAAATGGTTTGCCTTTTTGGTTAAGAATCACAGCAGAGGAAATGTCATTAAAGAAAGTAAAGCTCATACTGATGAATTTACTTCAAAAACACTTAGCAAATACAAGAAATGCATACCTCAGCAGTTATGAGATGCTTCTGAACTTCAAGCTTGCTTCATATTCTCAATGTTTCAACCGGGAGTGGGGTCAGAATGCTTTTTAACCATGTCCTGGTGAGGTCGGGCAGGTCTTAGATACTTACGTGATACAAATCCAACTCAAAAGGTTTGAAAGTTGGTTAGCAGATTTGGAAACAATTATCTGCTAGTCTTCTCATCAGCTAGACTGTCCACAGCTCTGGAATGCTTCCCTACTGATTGTTGGGCTTCGATCTGTATTGAAAGTCGTCATAAAAACCCCTTATAGAATGCATTAGGCTTGTCTGTTACTTTTCTGGTTCTTGATCCACAGACCTGTAGCATCGCGTCTAGATTTTTACTGGTTGTAAGGGTTTTTTTGAACATGAAAAGCATCATCACAGAATGTATTAATCCATTAGTTATGGGCCTTTACCTAACTGACCTTGACTTGTCCCCATGCCTGAGCAGTTCTTGAAGTTAAAGATGCCATCTGAAGTAACTGTGTGTATGCTTGTCCCTTCTGTTGCCATGAGCAGCTGGGTCATTGTGTAGATACTACTGAGAAACAGCCTTGTAGCAAACACAGTCTAGTTCTGTTAGTCTGGCCTGTTCACCTCTTGTCTTCTTCTTTTTCTTCCCTTTTCCTTCCCTGTCTGTTTTTCTTTTCTGTCTTCTACCTTCCTCCCAAAGATCACGTTAAGCAATAAGTACTTATGAAGCTTGCCCACATTTCTATACATAATCTGGAAAATGACCAGGAAGGTTTTCTTAGCAGAGGAATGTGATAATCAGTCTTCACAAGTTGATATAAAACTGTGATCTCATTTACTTATATGAAGCTTTGGTAGGCCAGGATGTCAATGACCAGCAGTTTTTATGCCAGCGAAGGTGGCACTGAGAGAAACAATGTGTGCTGTTTACTTGTGTAAGGTGCAACCTAAGTTTGCATACTCAGCTAAGGCATCTGCAACTATTCCTGATTACTCATAGCTGTTAAAGCAAAGTAAATTTTTGTCTTGCAGACTCTACCACATGGTTGTGTGTTATAATACGCTGCTTGCAGCTGGCTCAGTAATGTTCCCATTTACAGCTAGGGTTTATTCACACAATAAATTTACTTAGATTATGTATTTTAAGTTGCAGATTATGGTGCCACAGAAAGCAAAAGTTCTTTAAGAAGCTTTTTAAAGGGGATTATTTTCAAGCTCTGAAGAGGAGGATGGGAAGGAAACTCCTTCACTTGCACTGCACTGTACTGAAAGCATGTTATAGGAGTTCTTATAGCAGATCATACTGCTGGACACTTACAGAAGGAAGAACATGTATACTAGCACAACATTTTTAAAAGCATAAATCTTTTTAAGAGTCCCAAAAGTGTACTTGCAATATGTTTGTTCTGCTGACTTACTACTGAATTTGAGTGTTGAGAATTTAAGCTGAAATATAATAGCAGTTTTGTGAAAACATTATGAATTAAAACATGACAAATACTATACTTAATCTCCTTTCCAGAACAAAGCGTAGCTATATTGATCTAGTAAGACCAAATGCTTTGAATTATTGGAATGGGATGTATGGAGAGAGGAAGACAACTGTGGTTAGTGGAAGCAGTTAAAGCTCTTATATGGATATATTTAGATATCAGTAATGAGGGGGTTCTCACTGCAGTTCTCAAAGCTACTGCAGTGTTTCAAATCAAAAGAACTGTTTATTTCTGCTTTATCGTGCAGGTAGCACTGTAGTGAATCAAGTTTAAAGTAAGGTATTTTTCAGGGTAGCATGGTGGTAGCAATGAAGGCATTGATCAAGTTGAAAAATCCAGTGCTGAAACAGCTACCTCAGGGATGCGAGAATGAACACCTTGTTTAGCTTGTCTTGAGCCTGAGTCTGAGATACTGGAAACACTTAGATACTATGAGCATCAACTTTAAATTTTGTTTTGAGAAGACATTTTTTGTATCCTTAGCTTCAAATGATCCATCTTTAAATGGTATGCTGAATTGTCTTGATTCTGTAACTTAACCTGAGTTAGCATGTAGTTGTAAAAATAACAACCTGCTTTGCTGCAAAATAGATGGCACAGTGAGTATGATTTGTGTTTAATATATGTGTAACTAGAAGAATGGCAGCCCAGTATGATACCTCTTAGTAGCACTCTGGCTGCGAATTAAATCTATGTATTTGCATGCTGTTTAATTTGAAATTGTGTAAAAACATTCTCAGATACTTGTGTCATTTAAAGGCAGCTTTATTTTTGTGTATATATATAAAATATTACTTATATAAAAAGAAACCCAGCATTATTGCACAGAATGTAATATATGTAGGAGAGAAACTCTGTATTTCTTGTTACTAAAGAAGCTTTAAAAAGTAGGGGTGAAATACTTGTGTCCATATGACTTAGAGGTGCAATTGTCTTTAGTTGCTCAGTCCAAGAAGGATTTCTTTGTCCTTTTTGTAGTATTTAACTTCCTCATAGACTGCTTGCAAAGCAGGGGACAAGAAATTTTGTTACACTTGCTTTAAGTTCTTCCCCTGTTAAAGGACTAGGTCAGACATGGAGTTTCAAAATCTAAATGCTAGGACTATCAGGAGGGAACAAATAATGCAGTTCAAAAGAACATGGTTTTGTTCTTAGGTCTTGCCCTGTTAAAAAGACCTAAATGTGAAGTTTTCCTGAACAGAAAAAAATGAGCTAGAGGATTGTGTAGGTTTTTTTTTTGTTGTTTTGTTTTTTAAATCAAGAGACTTTTATAATACATTCCTTATCAGTTCAGCTTTGCAGTGTGGTTTGGTAGATAATGTGATACTGGAAAAGTGATACTTACCTAAAATAACAATGCCAAAAGTCAGCATTCAGGGAATGGCTAGATAAGTGTATTTGCATCCTGTTGAAAGGCATTTCATGATCTCTTTGATAAGGTCTGTGTCAGCTAGAATTTGTTACTGAAGTGTGACGTCTGTGGCTACTCCATGTACTGTCAGTGCAAGGCTCGTGGTAATTCTGCTTTACTTAAAGGCTTCAGCAGGTACTTGTATGTACATAAGTTCTGATGGGGGCTGTTGCTTATAAGCATGTCTCTGAAGAATGTTATTTACATGGACAGGTTGGACCATGTGGGTAACTTTTTTTTTTCCATCTCAGTGATTTAGAGTCTAGACGAGAAGTCAAGAAAGAGGAAGGTGAAGCATTTGCACGAGAGCATGGACTTATCTTCATGGAGACATCTGCCAAAACTGCTTCCAATGTAGAGGAGGTAACTTTGCTTAACACTGGTATTTTAGGAAAACCTGTGTTTTGCATCGTAGTTCATACAGATGCTGTTACTCTAGCTTTTGGATTACCTACTCTGAATTCATAGTATGAGAAAGACATTGTCTCAATTGTGTCTGATTGCACGGCACTAATTATATTGGTGAGATACCATTAACCAGTAGACTTCTCTTTAAAAACAATTGACCACTGAATGGGTGCACCTGTCTGTTGTGGTGTCTAAAAACTGAGACAAGATCTGTTGTTCCAAAGCAAGACAAGCCATCAGTGGATATATGGACATGTGCGTTCTTACATATCACCTTGATTTACTGCACATCTTTCTAGAAGGATGGCTGTGGTGGATGACCTTGGCCAGCAACTAAATACCCACGCAGTTTCTCACTCTCTGCTTGCCTAATGGGATGGGGGAGAGAATCATAGAATCATAGAATGGCTTGGGTTGGAAGGGACCTCA
>VXAV01007170.1:8683-25800 GCA_013399715.1 Alectura lathami | reverse complement strand
AGAGCCATTGACTACAACCCTTTGGCTGCAACCCTCCAGCCAGTTCTTTATCCAGCCAACAGTCCACCCATCAAATCCACATCTCTCCATTTTAGAGATAAGGACATGGTGCGGGACCATGTCAAAGGCCTTGCACAAGTCCAGGTAGACGACATCCGTCGCCCTCCCTTGCTCCATGGATGCTGTCACTCCATCGTAGAAGGCCACCAGATTGGTCAGGCACGACCTGCCCTTGGTGAAGCCGTGCTGGCTGTCTCGGATCACCTCCTCATCTCGCATGTGCCTTAGCATCTCCTCCAGGAGGATCCGCTCCATGATCTTCCCAGGCACAGACGTGAGGCTCACCGGCCTGCAGTTCCCCGGGTCTTCTGCCCTATGCAGCTAAAGAAACCCTTCTTGTTGTTTTTTACATCCCTCGCTGTCAAGTCTGCTGCCAGAAGACCAGTTGTCCTTTTCAGCCATACCATATTTGTGGAAGGAGCTTTTTGTGTTTTTTTTTTTTTTCCCTGCTGCTTTCTAGTTTTTGTCTAAAGCCATCAGGATTGATAGCTGGCTATCTATACAGCTTATTTTTTTGTGCTTTTTTCTTCAGTGTTTCCTGAGCTGTATCCCTAGGACATTTGTTTTATGATTCTGTTAAAAATAATTTTATTGTTCTGGATGTGGTCTGTAATGTAGGCTCTGAGCATGGCTGTTAGTTTTTCCACATCAGGATACATAGTTAAATTGGATGTGAAGCACTGAACTTCTTAAATTCATGCTGAGAGGAATCTAGTGTTAACTTTTAGAATCTTAGTTACTGTATCTGTTTTATTTTTTTGATATTTTTTTTCTAAGAAAACATGGTGAAACCCATGGGTGGGCTTTTCACTAGTTCATGCACAGTTCTGAGTTCCAAACCCCAGGCATATTTGTACTTGTTTTAATCAAAACATCAGTTACTTTCCCACCTTGCGTTGAAACTACCCATAATATTTAAGACTTTTTTCTCTCATTTGTAGGAGACATTAACAACTGTATCTCACCTCTCAGTAGCAGTTCAACAACAGCATGTGACTATTAGATTTAGTCTTACCTGAAGTGTGCAGTCAGAGTTTGCTGAATGGTTTCTGCTTGGGCAGTGTCTAACGCTTTTGTGGGTATAATGGGGCCGTCTGCATGAGCTCAGGGCAGGCATGCAGTCTGCTCTAGCACTTGGCAGTTACCTTGAATCCATTTACATGTGCTTCTTGTGAAGAAGTGAAGATTCCTAACTGTGTTTGGGAGATAACTTTGTGCCTTCATCTTGCACTGTGCAGTGCTAGTTCAGTCATGTCTGACGGGATCAACCCTAAGCAGAAGAGTTTTCTGAACACTGGGCAGACCAGCACCAGACTGCACCACTATTCAGAAGCTGATCTCACTCGAGCATATCGCTGACTCCTGGTGTGGGAATCAGTTTCAGTAAGTTGTTTCCCATATGGATGGGATTATGTAGCTCTTTGCCAAGCTTTCATCGTAGACTGTTGTCCTCGTTGTTCCAAGTTGTCTGCACATAAATAGAATGCATTAATGCATTCATCATTTAGGATTAAATCTGAATGGACAAACCGTTTCGACTCAGCAGTTGAGTACTTCTGCTGCATGCAGCTGGATGGTTGTTCGGCAGTTTTGTTTCAGCTGTAACTTAATTTTCTCTTCAGTTTGTTTCATACTTTTGCTTAAATGGAAAATGAATATTCAAAACCTGTGTAGTTCCAACAGGGGTACTGCTCGGTCACAGATAAGGGAAGAAAGAAGGCCTTTGTAGTATTCTGAAGGCTAAAAATGAAAATCCCACTGAAAGATGAGATTCTTATCAGCTTCCAAATTAAACTGATATTCCCTGGAACTACTTTTATCCCCTCCTTATCCTCTTTGAACATAACTGCTGGTGAGCAACAGCTGTTTGACCTGGTGATCTAGTTTGCAGGGATTTAGTTAATGAAACTTCAAAATTCAGGGTGTTACTAGCTTTAACAGTAAAGTGGAACGTAAGATATAATCTGACTAGAACTTGCAAAACAATGATTTCTTGTTCCTGGAAGTTTTGTTTGTTTAAATTAGGTTTGTCTTAAGTTGTATTCAAACCAATATTCCTTCAAGTTCCTTGAAACTAAAGCCCTGTGACCCTGCAGCAGTGAGAAGCTGGCACTTCATCCAGTTTCTTCAGCTCTAGGAGAGAGAGAAGAGGCAGGACACCTGGCTTCAGTGAAGATTCCCAGCTCCTTGTGGTAAATCTGTGGACCATGCCCTAACTCTGCTGTAAGGAACAGTGGCTTGGCCAAAGTTCTTGGGACTTTGGGACATCTTGAGGTACAATCAGAATAAAAACTCAGACGAGGTTTCCAGGTTTTATTGATGAGCATGATAAGTATTACATGGCTGCCTTCCTCAGCCACAGATTTTGCTGGACAGATAGATCCTTGCTTCTCGGTTTTATGTTTGTTTGTCTTTTCCTCAGGTGCTCCATCCTTTGTAGCTGTTCACCAACAGCTGCAGCACTTCTTGAGACACGTCAGGCTCTAGAAATGTGCTTCTTCCCAGTAATTTTGTCAGGGATTGCACAGGCAAATTGTTGTCCAGTTCTGTTTTGGGCCTGTGCACCTTTATGTTAGGTACAGAGCTAGAAGCGTTAGTGTGCTTGTTGGGGCATGCGATTGTTATGTAGCACTTCCCTACTGCTGGATAATTAACTCCTCTGTAACTCCCTCGGTGTCCTACGCTTCTTTCTGAAGATCATTTACTTGTGAAAAGCACTGTCTCACTGCGCATGAAAGGGCTGCTCAGAGCTCTGGGATCCTGCTGCTAGACGGCCATCCAGCACCGCTTACGCTCTGAGGTGCTGAATGCCCTGCTAGGCAGATCCATCTGTGTCCATGCTGTTACTATTTCCTAATGCATCCTTCAGGCTTGGAGTCATGAGCTGTGTTGTCCTGTGCTTCAGCAGTAAGATACATTGAAAAGGAGGAAGACACTCTAGGTGCTGGCTGACGGCAGAGGTTGGGGTCATGCTTTAGAAGTTGTGAGATGTGTAGCAGTGAAGTGTTCTTGATTTTTTTTTTTTCTGAATTTTTTTTTGCAATTAATAATAAACTAAAACCAATTTGTAGTTTGAAGCATTAAATTTAACTTTAATATGGCCACCAGAGGGCAGCATGTTACATGAACTGGAAATGCAGAACCTGATCATTTTGATTTTAAGCCAAGGTGGACTTGTACAATCTGAGTTTTCAAAAGTATCAGTGATTCGTTTACATGTTTTTATGTTCAGCCTGGAGCTAAGTCGTAAGTCATCAAATACTCATCATGGCAATGGCTTTCTGAGAAAGAGAGGTGACATAGCATTTGGCAGATGAGGAAAATACATCTCTTTAAGACATTATTTGCACATTTTGTCACATCTGCTAAGTGAAAACTAAATATACCTGTTTATAACTTCCATTCTTGTGCCTTTAGCTTGTTATTACTCCTGCCTACTCCTAGCATATGACAAAAGGAGCAGGAGTTAACTCCCTTTATTTTCTGCATTTTTTTTATTATTATTTTTAATCAGTAATAAATTCATTCTTCCTGATTTTGTCTCACAGGTATTAAACCTGCATGACTCGTTTACGTTTTCTGGTAAAAATGGATACCAAACTTGATTTAAGTCTATAATCAATGTTTTTAGGATCAGTTTATTTTAAATGCAGCATCTGGCAGCCCTGTCCATGGCAGGGGGGCTGGAACTCGGTGCTCTTTGAGGTCCCTTCCAACCCAAACCATTCTGTCATGATCTGTGTTGTTGGATGCTTGTTCTTTTGGGGTTGGTTTGTTTTCTGAGGTGGGCATTTCAACACATCAGGCAATGTGATGTAGGAAGCTCCTGATGCAAATTCCTGAATTGATGCTATAGTCATATAATGTTACTCAAAAGTCTCCTTTGTTTGCTTGGCACTAGGTGCAGGCGTGACACAAGGGCAGATCACATCTTCCAAGGCTCACTTTCCCCACTTGCACAGTAATGTAACTTTCCTCAGCAGCTGTTACTGTTACCAGTGTTTGAAACCCTAGTTATAAGGTGAACACAGTAGCAAAATGCTTTATTGAAAGAAATCTTGGAATAACTTCTGTAAAACTTTTTTTTTTTTTAATGATGTGATATAGGTACATTCAGTAGTCAAGCATAAAAGCATCAATAACCCTTGTGAATAAGGAAGACTAAAATGCAGTTGAACATGAAGTGCAGACATATTCCGGAAGTTAGGTTGTTTGCTTTAGTCTAGAATTTATATGTTTGTGTATTTGGAAGTCTTGCATACTGTTTGCGAAACTTTTCCTTTCATGAGTGACGTAGGTGTAGCAGGTACTTGCCGTCCTTCAAGCGACTGCATATAATCCAGGTGGAATCCAGACTGCCTGTCCTGAGGCAGTGAAAACAAACCGGGGTGGACCTGTGGACCTGAGCTGGTCTGGGCCGGAGGGGCTGAATGTCTTTGCTGTGCCTTCGGAACAGCAGCGCCCCCGGGATCCGCAGTACAACTGCAGGAGGCTTGGTGGGCAGCCAGCCAGAGTCCGTGTGGGCTTACTGGTTGGAGTCTTGTGTTGTGTGGAGGTGGCTCAGCTGCACCTGGATCCACGCTGGCGTATGCAGCGCCGCAGCTGTGTTCTTGCAGTCCCCTGCACGTGGTCTAATAAATCCAAACTGGATCTGAGGGGAAACAGCTCTGTCTTCTTGCATCCGTGGCTCAGTTAATCTGCAAACAGGATAAACTGCCCATAAATAATGGAGAGTTTACACTGTGCTGTGTGCTCCAGATAAAAGTTAGAGCATTCAGTATAAAAAGAGATTTTTAGAAGAAGACAGTTACATGGAGTTCACCTTCTTGTCCTTGCTAACTGGGGCACTAGCATGCAATGCCAAAATCTGATAGACTAGTCTTAAACTGACTGGGGTGCTGTTTTCAGAAAGGTTCTCAGATGGTTATTTCATACTTTGAAGCATAAGCTGACTTAAAATACATGGATGCGAGAAACAAACGGATGTCTCGAGTTGCAAGTCTCTCTTCATGGCTTATCAGTAGTAATTTTTCAGAATCCAAGCTAACTGAAGAAAACAAGATTTATTAGATGCCGTAGTCTTATGAAGCCGTTGTGTCCAAGTAGGGATTATTTGTACGTGGCCCAAGATAGCCTGGCATTTTGCCATGCAGAACACTTATGTGAGCTGTTCTAATGCTAAGATTTGGTGAACCAGGATCACGGGTGGAAATTTGGTGATCAGATTATGCCTTTTCCAGATAACTGGAATGATAGAAAAATGATAGAACTGAGGTGAATGGAATATTTTGGTTCTTTTTCAGATCAGGACTTTCTTGGGAAGTGTATTTAATGCTAACATACACCATCCATACTGGACTCAGTATACCTTTTTGGTTGGTACAGCACATGTGTAATAACTATGTTGAATGGGGGAGCTGAGTGTTGTGAAATCACACTGTGTTTCCCAGGGCATTTTATCATTTCTGTGAGGATAGATGCATTCTTGCAGTGACGTGTTCCTGAATGTAGTGCCAGAAGACGTTTTGCATTGTGTTGTTAGTCTGGAGTTTGTAGTCCGAGAAAATTTGAGATGGTTGGTCTAAAGTAATTTTTCTAGCTGTAGTTTAATTTTCCTGAAATTAATTCCAAGAGCGTGATCATACTTAGTCAGCACTGGTTCTAGAATTGTTAGAAGTGCCAATTGTTAAGTGCTTGTTTACATGAAGTTATCATAACACGTTTTTAGACTCCAAGTTCTGCTTAATGTCCTACTTATTGGGAGCCAGCAAGCATCCTCACAGATTCCAGCTGTGAATTTCCAGTTTTTGGCTTCTGTCCTTCAGCAGGCCCATGTCTGAGGCTGTTACAATAATTAGTGTGTTATCAGAAACCAAGATAAGTTTGAATTTTTTCTCTTACATTGGAAACCTCCATTTCTGAGGAATTTGAATCAATTCGCAGTTGGCTGAAGGCCAATTTTTCTCCTCAACTCTAACGCGTGTTTGAAAAACGAACTCACTTCCTAAGTGCCTTGTGAATCTGCAATGATTAATTCTTCTCATTATTTTGCTGCAAATTCTCATGACCCTCTGTGATGATTCGATCACCCACTTAGAGTTTATGCATATTCATATCTTTCCGCTCCTGCCGCAGTCGTTCAAGTCTCCTTCACTGGCTGTGGTGTGCGCTTGGTGCAGTAATTGAGCTGCAGTAGATTGATTACTCTGGGGAGCTGTAAGGCCTTTAAAGGTGAAAACATATCAGTCCTGTTAATTAGGAAACAAAGCTCTGGTGGCAAGTTCAGCAGTCAAATGCTTCCAGTGTAGAAATGAGGAAAGGTATGATTTGTTCCTCTCCGTGAACCCTGTTTACTTTTTTATATTTGAATTAGATCTGTATTTGCCGTACCAGGCCTGTGCGGAAGATAGCTTATCTTGTATGATTGCACAGTGGTGGTATTTCAAAATAAAGAGAGCTGTAGGTTTGATACTGCTTGTAATTATTAGCTGCCGTTAATCACCTCTTACGTTATACGTTGTCTTAGGCATTATTTGACCTATGAAGTTAAATGTGAGAAGACAAATGGAATCATTGATTGTAAACCTTAACCTAAACCTTAACCAAAACCATCTGTATCGTTCAGTCCTTCAGACCTAGTATCGAAGACTTTTCTCTGAACTAACATGATCAGTTTTCAGAAATCATAATAAAATCTGGAGTGTTTCCTTGCTACTATTAAGATGTCTTTTGCCCACCATGTGCAAGATTAATTAAAGAGAATAGATTCTTAAAATTGGGTGAATATTAAATGATAGCATAAGGTTTCATCCAGCAGACAGCATCCTTACATCATCATTGTAAGTACCCTGTGGTTTTATGTTGCTAAGCACTCTAATCTAGAGTGGCCTATTACAAAGATATTAAGGGTAGGGGAAACCATCTGCCACACAATCTATCCATAAGGGTCAGAAATAAATAATTTAAAAGTAATTTTTTTCCCCCCCCGTAATTACTGGACAACAGATTGTAGAATACAGTTGTTATGAAAATGCCTCTGTTTTTGTAAACAGCATACGATCTGTTGCTACTTCAGGGTAGGTTACAGGATGCTGTTAGCGTACCTGTTCTCCTCGGGTCAGAAAGAAATATCTTGCTGAATAAACTATACATGAGATTGGGCTGCAGTTGGTGTATCTTACACCAGACATCACATCCACTGGCTTACTGTTTTGTTTTGTTTTTTCCCCTCTGTTTTAGGCATTTATTAACACTGCAAAGGAGATCTACGAGAAAATCCAGGAAGGAGTTTTTGACATTAATAATGAGGTAACTTTTAGTACTCTGTGTTTTTGTTGTCTTTTTTAAAGTACAAAATTTACCTTCCTTAGAATGCTGGGCAGTAAAATACTTGTTCCATTTGGATATAAAATTGTCTGCTATTGTGATAAAAATGGATTAAAATAAGTGACCCTATCCATCCATGAGCATCACAAAATAATATAAATCCCCAGAAGAGAAGAAAATCCACTTTCATCCACTTCTCCATATGGTGTCATCTGTTTTCAAAGATAATTTTCCACTATGTAAATGGAGGACCGTGTTGATATGCCAGATGTACTCCATGAGCTGTCCAGTGTAGGGGAGGGATAGCTCTGAGAGTTACATAAAAGACTTTTGAAATGTTCCTGGGTTAGGTGGCTGGATTCTGTAGGGAGTAAAAGATTAGCCATTTTGCCTGCGCAGATTACTGAAATTACAGATTATCAGGGCTGGTCTCTTTGGCTTGTATTTGTGGGGGGCTGGGGCAGGGAGCGGGGAACACTTGTAATGCAAGAGCCAGGAGAGCCCTGTAATCTCTCTCTTAAATTTTGAAGTGGTTGTGCTGTTGAAAATCTTGAGCTGTGAGGAGATAGGTTCATGGCTGTAGGAAAAGGAAGTTGAAGTTGAGAATTTCAAATTTCAGAATTTCAAATTCAAAGAAAGTAGTATCTGTTAGGATCTTGTAAACCCTTGGGTAATACTTCAGGTCAAAAGTAACACCACTTGAAACAGTTCAACTTTGGCAGTGTTAAGTGGTCAGTCATCTCTGGTGCACAAATTTCTTACTCCATGTCTCCAGATATCATTGTTAAGATGCTTTGTAAAACCACATGTGGAAATCTACTGCCGCCGTGTTCTGGGTAGCCTCCGTCCAGGACTGGCTGACACTTCCCTCCTGCCTGAAAGTTCTCACAGAAGCGTTCAGAGAGCAGTGAGGGAATGGGCCAGACTCAGACTCACCTCTTTCTCCTTAATATATCTTAACATAAGAAACCTTTACTAATAAAAATATTGCCGTTATGACTTTACGGAGGAAGTCGTGAGGAACTTCAGTAGTATGAAAAGTATTTGCGTTAGGAAACTTGTAGCTAAATAAGACTTCAGCAGTAATCATCCGGACCCTAATTCTGACTGAAGAATGTGGGTGGGTGTGCGTAAGTGGCGTTGGGTGAAACGCCCTTTAAATTCAGTTGAGTGGTGAAAAAGGGAAAATCTTCTTTAGCATTGTCTGAAGAAAACAGGCAGTACAGAATGAATTGGGCGGTAATCGGTGTCTGCAGAAGCACGCTCCCTGTATCTGTCGAGTTTCACAGAGTGGCTGACTGCTTTACGGTGGTGCCTTATGGAGCTCTGATCGCAATATGCTGTCAGGAGCCAACAGTCCGTGCTAGTTCTTTGGCCTTATGCCAGGTCTGGCTCCTTGATTCCTCAAGAAGTTGCTACCAGCCCAGAGGGGGCAAAACCAATGAGCCATAGGGCATGCTTTTTATTAAAGAGGAGTCAAAGAGCGAAAAGAAACCACATCAGCTGCTGTCAATACTGAGCTAGTGCCAGAAACCCCAAGGCTACTACTGTTGCAGAACAACTGCCAAGCACTATAAATCTGAGATTTACTGTGACGCAAAGTTTCCTTAAGAGCTTAATTTCTGAAGCTACTGTATTACTTTTCTCAAAGTGCTGTATTTTTAGGTAAAATCCACTTGAGGGAGTGAGGGTTAAGATATAAGTGTGATTTTGATGAATGAAAGAGCTGCGCTGTGTGTGGGTTCTTGGCAAGTAGCCATGTCTTTCGGGATCATAGAAATTATTGATGACACAGAACACTCGTATGCCCTCAGCCCCTACAGCTGATTCAACACAGAAAGAAACGCTGTCTGGAGAGGAAAAGTTTCACACTCAACTATTAAACTAATGGAGGTTTTGGTGAGGGGGGAGGCTGTATGCTCCTAGCAAATGCAGGGTGTTTTTAAAGCCTTTGCCAAGCAGCATTCAAACGCAGTTCTTGCTCTGTTTTCATGTTGGGGGTTTAAGGTACGGGGTTTAACATAGAGATAAAACTTAAATGAGGAGGAAAACATCCTCTAAATTAAATTTAATGCTGAGGATGCGTTGCTAGACAAAAAGAAACATTGCGGTATTTACAGAATGCTATATTAACACAAACAAAAAAAAACCTTTTTGAATGTATGTGGTGTTCTGCAATAATTACACTGTGTGTTAAACTTCCTTTCAGGCAAATGGCATAAAAATTGGCCCTCAACATGCTGCTACTAATGCAACACTTGCAGGCAATCAGGGAGGACAACAAGCTGGTGGAGGCTGCTGTTGAGCCTGTTTTTACTTTCTAGCTGCCTGGATGGGGCCTACTAACTTGTTTGTTCACCCTTCCCTCCCTCCCCCTGCCCCGCTCGCCTCCACTGCAATTCAACTGAGACATGAAACTTGTACGTTGGTTTCCTGTTGCAGAAGAAGACTTTATCCTTCAAACTCTTGTATAACTTTGAATAAATGGTTAATGTTCACTTAAAGACAGATTTCGGAGATTGTATTCATATTTACATTTGATTTCTAGGTCAATTGCTGTGATTATTTTTGTTCAATGTTGTCTTGTGCCCTTGACTACGAACTGAATTGTATTAAACACTACAAAGTCATCTGAGTATTTTAATGGGTTGTGTAGTTAGGTTTCCCAGTTCCTGCGGTTACCTAATGTTTAATATTGTAGAGCTGTCCTCAAGTTTTTTTGTCAGTTTTCAAGGCTATGAAGAGAAGCAGAAGGACTCTTTTAATTCTGTATTTATCACTTTCTGTATATATAGTTTAATAACCTGCTTGGGTGTACTTGCCAAGCTAGAATTCTTTAATGCATTTGCATAAATTCTATACTACTTAGAGCTTGAAAACTACAGGAGCATTATTAGAAATCGCTTGGACGCTAAATTTTAAGCCTTTTTGACATTGGCAGCATGTTCATCCTCCCCTGTCATTATCCCAAAGTCCAAGAAAAATGCTTAATGTATATTACTAGAGGCTACATACGTGCTATCTATTTTAATGCCAAATGTTTGCTGTTTGTCCACAATTTCCACAGCACCTCTTCAGAAATGGATTAGCTGTTTGCCTTAACAAATACTGTAGGTGAAAACAGAGTGTGAATGAAAAGTAGAGGAGGAGTTAATCAATTTAAAATGGCACATTATAAAAACGTTAATCTTTTCTTAATGTTTTTTCTTGTTTACCACTTGATTTCTAGGTATATTTTTCATGCAAGGACAGTTTTTTCAACCTAAGTGTACAGTGGTTGTGTAAAGTTTTCTTTCAGTGACAACTTGTAATCTTAAATATATGGTAAGCATCTTGTCTATTGTGAAGAGGGTGTGAAAATAAAATCTGCCGGTTTGGAAATCTTGATGAAAATCAAAACTAGAAATGCTTTGGTACTTATTATGGTGGGGAGGAGTGGGGGGATGTTTTGCCTCAGATGAAGGGGTTGCAACAGTACAAAACAAAATCCTGTGTTTATTTGTTGAAGTACAGAATATTCATGTCACCTTTCCCACAAGTGAGGGAACAACAGAGTTTCCGCCTCATCCTGTTCACATAAGTTGCAGATAGAAGGGTGACACTAATGCTAGGCCATGCTTCATGTATCTAAAGGAAAAAAAAAAAATGACTGCAGAACTGTTGTCTTACTGGACCAATACTGACTGCACCGCAACACTGGGGGACATGGATCCTCACGTCATCCATTCTTACTGTCAAAACTTCAACATCAGAACGAGTAAAGTTCAGTCTGACAGGTGTAACACAGCAGTGGTTCTGAGATTCAATAAAGTTTAAAAAATGCGTGGAACCTTTTGTTTGTATGTTGGGGGAAGGGGCAACCAAGAAGGATTTCTGTTCGTTGCTGACTCAGATCTTTCCCGCACATTCAGGAAACCAGTGCAGCATAGTTGTGTTCAACTATTTCCATTTTTAAGAGGGCACTCTGTGTGCTATCAGCTGTTAACTGTTTACTGTGTATTTGCATTTGTAAAACACAAACACTGCTTCAACTGAAGTCTGAGAACTGTTGCGTGGTAGCAAAACCATAGGGCTGATTGCTTGCTGCTTATAGAAAACTGGCTTGTATTGACTAGATGCCCACAAGAAAAACGAACAAACGAGAGTACCTGCTTGCGTTAACTGCTTGAGGATTTTTGGAACTGGCAAGGTTTCAGAACTCAGTTGCTTGAGAGGAGTTGGGAGAAGAGTCTTCTCTTCTGTAGCAGCCTCAGCTGTGTGCAAATGGCAATAAATTTCTCTTGGACGTAAAAATTGCCACTTGTAAGGAAGCAGAGCAGGGGGATTTGTAGCGTAACCCTGACAAGAACAAAAATGCATGCTGTTTTGAGTGGTGATGGCTTAACAAAGCTGGGATATGGAGCTAAAGCTTCTAACACTTACTCATTTTCTGGAAGTGTGGAAGGCATGTAAAACTGACCAGGAATCCAGTGCTGTTGGTTTCCTTGGGTGGGGGATGAGCGAGGGGACGGGGAAGGTGACAATCATAAATCATAGCACGTGCGTATTGATCCTGCTGGTTGCTCCTGTCTTACAGTGTGCCTGCTACCTTCAAAACTGAAGGTTCCTCACACTCTGCCTGGCTTTTTGTCACAAGCTTTGCGCGCACACAGCCCTTGTGTTGCCTGTTGGATACCTGTATGTTTTCATGGGGTTTGCGAAGCCACTGCTCCTATTTCACCCTGCTCGAATTTGAAAGCTGCGTAGCACAGGACCCAGCAGGATTTACAAGGTTACTGTGAGACAGGCTTCAGCTCTGCCTGTAGGTGAGGGACTGATAACTAGCTTTCACGTCACATTCCAGTTGCTTTCATTGACTGCATTTTCATAACCAAAGAATTAAATATTTCATTGTTCCCCAGCAGCTTGTACGGCTGCAGTGTAAGACTGCTATCCTCACTGGAAAATCGTGTCAAGGTGCAGTTTCCCTGTAGTCACAGTTGGCCGTATGGTGTAGGCTTCAGTTAACGTGGGAGTAAACTTGGAGTGACAAATCCTGAGCATGACTTAAGACTTGTCTCTCTTATTTCTGCATCAAAAGTGAAGCTCCAGGATTTTTGGCAGTTGTTTAAGAGTGATTAAACTCCCCGCCTCAATCTTCTACCCGTGTGTTTCCGTTGACTTCGGTCATTCTGATTTACTCTCGTGCAAGATCAGACTCAGCACTGACTTAAGGTAAATGGCTGCTGAAATACTCCCGGACAAGTTAAAATAGCGAGAGGCTGGCCGAAGCCCCTGGCCAGTGGTGCTCCAGAGACGTCTCCTTTCTGTTGGTTCTTTGTTGAGCTGTTGGAGAGCCTTCAACCACAGCTTTTATGTATTGAGGGGGTTTAAAGGGCTGCAGATTAAGTTCAAGCTAAAAGGCATATGTTGAACTTGGCAAAATTATTTCTGCCTTAAGAGTCTAACTGTGTGTTATTGGGAATGGAAAAAAGAACTCCTATAGGACTTTAAGTTAGGATTAAATCAACTTTGGGGGAAAAGAAAAAAAAAAAAATAATGCAAATATCAGAAGGCAATCTTTGGCATTAAAGGTCTTAAAATTCTAACTGCCAGCACCCACGCAGGCCTGCACTTGCCTCAGCTGCTACCAACAGGGTATTGCTTTTGCAACCGCTTGAACGCGAGGTGGCAGCTCCTGCCAGTGGGCTGCCCTTTTGGCACTGCTGGTGGGCCTACAGGGTTCTTGCTTTTTTTCCTCCTCAGTCAAGTTTTTCTCATGTCTGTCTTTTTGTCTCTCCTGTTCTGGTATTCTTTCACCCAAACTGGAATCCAGACAGTAAAGCGCTGGTCTCTGTGTTTGCCACTGCATGTCCTTTACGCCTACACTGAAGGGAATTTACCCAAAATGGGGAATTAGTTTTGGGGGAAGGGAGGGAGGGATGTGCTCTGTTGCTGCATGACCTCAAATCATGAGGAAAGCATTGCACAGGTTCTGTTGCACATTGCACATGTTTATGTGTGTACTGTTTTTCATGGGGAGGGGAATAATTTGCCTCTTCCTCTTCCACTATTGAGTGGGAGGAGATGGGGGAGAAAGAGGAAAGCTAACTTGTTTTATTTGGGTATCTAAGTAGATTTGGTTGCTGACACCGTGGTTATGATTTGTATGTTCCCAGTGCTCCTTCCCCTAGCAGATGCTGTTCATTCTCTGCCATATTACTGCGCTGTAACTTTAACAGTGTACAGTGGTGATTTATTTTAATATGGTACTGAAATCTCCATTTGTAAATAATCCAGGCTGCTGCTGTGTAAGTAGCTGATGAAATGTCTTTACTGGGTCTGCTGCCTATGAAAGAAACCACAACATTAGGCAATAAAAACTACTAACAGAATGTTACAAAACCAAGACCATGACGAAAAAGCAGCATGTTTTGGATCTATCATTTTTATTCTTGGGACAGATTTTATTATTTTTGGAACTATTACAAGGCCTATGTTAAATATTGTGGATGATAAGAGGAAACAGACTCTTGGCAAACATGGAAAACCAATTACAGCGTATTACCCTATTCCCCTTCCAATAAAGGAGGGGCTAAACGAAAAGTTTGTTCTTTGCTGAGCAGCTGGGGAAAAAAAGTGCTCCAGCATTAGGTTTGGCTTGAGGAAAGAGACTTGCTGCAGCCTGAGCTGGAGAAGGCAGAGCCAGCACGCTGCCCAGTCAGTTTTATCCCAGTGTGAAGAAGTCCTCACGGCGCTCCGATTAAAGAAGTCACTACTTACAGTATCAGGTATACTACTTGCTTTAAAAAAATAATAATAAACCATGTTTGGTTGCAGCCTTCAACGCTGCCGGTGTCCCTGTCGTAGTGGTATTCCTGAAAACTTGTCCTGACAAGCCAGCTGGAGCATTGGTACTCAGAATTAACTGCTGTGCCACGGGGCTCTGTGCAGTACAGAGGTGGTGTGAGGTGTAATGGAAATCCACCCCGAAGCTTATGCAGAGGCCAGTCCACGACAACGTATGTACATCCATCTGCACGGCTCTTGTAGAGCTGCCCACAGCAGTATGAATGTAAGTGAAGCAGGGCAGCAACGTGCGTTTGTGTTTTCCCTCAGGACATCACTATGATTTTTAAGGTTCCTTCTTTAAAGATTCAGATACAAACATTGAAACTGGGCAGAATCTCGATGACTGGTGAGACTACAGCATGTTTGGTGTAAATTGCAGCAGGGTCTCATCAGCCGTTCTGAAGCAAAGCCCAGTACAGCACATTCAATTAAGTGGACTTAGATGCCAGGGGTTCTCCAGACCAAAGCACATGGAGCTGCTCACTGTGTTCCCAATAACGACACGGGGAGGATAAGGGAGGCTCCCAGCGTGATGAGAGCTACCCAGCAGCAGGGCATTGCCACCTGTGTTGGAAGTGCTGCTGCTGAAGAACTGCAGCACGGGGCCAGCTGTGGCCATGTGACCGAGGTGCAGGCACCCAGGGCGAGCAGCATGTGGGTAACACCAGCACTGGGGGGGAGGCAGCCCCAAATCTGAAGCCAGGTAAGCATCAGAGCAAAAAAATTGGGGCTTCTGGTGTCTTTGAGAGTCAATCCAGCCAAGCAACGTGTGACCGACTTAACCGGTCCAAAAATGCAGCAAGTGGTCTGTGCGGTTCCTCCTTGGTTCATGTTGTTTGGGGAAACTTGCCTGCACAGAGAGTAAAATGCCTTGCGGTGTCCACTGCAGCTCTGCTGTGAAGGAGAAATCAAGTTTGTGAAGGAGAAATCAAGTTTGTGAAGGAACTTCAGAAGAAATGGCATCCTCACCATTGAAAAAGATGGGTTTACAGTTGTGTTGTGATACTGGCCTGCAGGGCTGACCACCACACGTCACAGAAGAACACTGGCATTTTCTCTGGAATCCTGCTTGGGTCTGCTCCTATTTCCAGTCTGCGAAGCAACATGTGCTCTTTCTTGTGTGTTTTTTCATGTCTTCAGTACCTCACTTTTCTTCCTCTTTGTTACTTCTCTCACCCTTTCCTTTCCTTGTTTTTTTTGCAGGTGAGTGTCTTTTTAGGGGCAATGATTCAAGAAAAGGAGCAGCATATTTACAGTTCCCTATTCTAGAAGACCTTTAGTAACTATCACTGGAAAAAAAAAAAAAAAAAAGTGTTTATTTGGATTGCTTTGTGGACAGGATCTCATTTCTCTGCCTGTGGTGAAGCGGAGAAATGATTCTTGGGAGGGCAGGGGAATTACAGTGTCACTTAGAGCCAAAGCAGTATGACTTCTTACACACTGGAGAAAGCGGTGTTCTGCAGAGGGGTGTAAGCAGAGTCTAGCTGTCCTAATCAGATGACCGAGCAGAAAAGCTTTATTTCATGCACTATTTCAGCTGCACTGAGAATAACTGTATAGTTGGGCTACTTTGGAGGAAGTGGTGTTTGCTCATAACAATAAGCGTAATGTATGTATTTGGCCATAAACCCACCTCCTTAACTGCAGAGCATGCAAGGAAATGCACTGAGCTGTGCCTAACGCAGGTGTGCTGCTAGGCTGAGCAGAGACGATGCTGGGAGCCTGGCACAGAGCACGGAGTGGTGTGCGAGGCTGAAGCTCTGCCGTGCTGCAGCTGATCATCGGCCTGCGTGGAGGCTGCTAAATCCCGTCCTAAGACAGCAGTGTAGATGCACGTGCTGCTCTGTGGGTCACCGAGGTTATCCACAAGCAGCAGGAGGCTTCAGTACAAACACCTAAGGAAAACACAGTGCCTATTAGCAAATTTTTGGCCAGGCACCATCCTGGTGGTGCACTTTTTTGTGTGTATTTTGGGCTTTATTTTGAAGGTGGACATAACTTCATTCTGTCCTTGTGGCTTTCCATGCCAATTCAATCGCTATGTGAGACGAAAAGCAGTTTTCCTTCTGTGTCAGCTGAACTCACAAAATGTACGGAGGATCCCTTCAGGGCTGCAGTGGAGGAAGAGCTGCTACTGAAACAATTGCTCTGTGAGCCCGAGAGGGAGCCTGCTTGCTGCAGGAAGAAGGTGATGTCTCTCCTTATCTGGGTGCGGTGAGCCAGCCTGCCCTCGAGCCGTCTCCTCTTCCTGCTCCACAAGGACTGAGGCACCTCTCGGAGGTATGCAAAGCAGCAGGGCGATACTCCGCAGCCTTATCAGCAGCTGTCGGTTGGATCTGCTGTTTCCTCCAGACTCCACCTTTGCTTGGAAAGAGCTTGCGATTCCATGAGGTAATTCTTCCTCCCTGCGTGTTCCAACTGCCATTTGCTCCTGGTTACCATAAGCCGGGACAGGAGACAGAAGAAAGCCTGCTGCCCTCTCCATCTGCCGCGACTTCCCTGTCCTCCGCCCTGCCGGGGAAGACTGCTGCGTTTCACCTGCTCTGCCCCTGCCGCCCTGACAGCTGGGAGGGAGGCTCAGCACGGCGGCCCTGCGCAGCTCTAGGTTGACCCTGCTGGGGCCTTCCCAGGGCCCTGGGGCCCGGCTGCTGGCGGTCTACCCAGAGGCGTGAGGCACAGCTCGCCCAGCCGGCACGCGGGGCCGGTATAACCGCATTATTTTGATTTACCTCGAACTGATTGGGAACAGGTCCAGCCTAACATACCATAAACACCTATTAAACCCAAATAAATACGTCCACAGGGAGCTCGAGTTCAACGCGGGGAGCTCCGGGCGGCGGCGCTGCGCCTCGAACCCGGCGACCCCACGCAGCGCCGGCACCGGGCCGTGAGGGGGCGGC
>VXAV01007169.1:10451-45116 GCA_013399715.1 Alectura lathami | reverse complement strand
GTGATGCATTGTTTGTTAGATAACCCAGTTACAGTGTTATCAACTTCACTTGAGATATCTTGCAGCCTCCTATGGATAGTGTTCAAGAAAAACAATTTGAGTGTTATTATTCTGTCAAAAGCTTGCATATTTGAAATTAACCCTTTAAGACACCTCACATCATACCTACATGTTGCAGTTGTGTGGATGTTGTGCTTCAAATAAAGCGAAAGAAGTCTTAATTTTTTAGATAAACATTTTCTTTAATTTAAGAAATTTAGACTTTTAAAATAGTTCAACAGCAAAAGGGAAAATATTATATCACTGGAAGTTTATAACAGAAATAGAAAAAATAGGGTTGTACTGCCTTGATATACCATCAGTGATTATTATACATGTGTAGCTTCTTTTCCTGTTGATTGCTGTAAGCATAACTGCTTGTTCTGTGAGCTGTCTCCTCTTCTGTTCACTAAACAAACAGTTCTTTGCTTTTGTGTTTACTGTCTTGAGTTCATGTGAACCTTACAGCATCATTTCTGAGTTGAGCACAACTGCATGTGGATGCAGTTCAGATGAGTATGTTGAATTTAAGTGCCCTTTCATTCTTTATTGGATCATATAGTCTAGCTGAGCTTGAAGGATATCATTTAGTTCATTCACACCATTTCTCATTTGTGTAATGGTCTTGTCATGCCGCTTTTGATCTCTTACTCTTACCAAGCCCACCAGATTTGCACTCATACAAACAGAATATGAGGCATGAAGAACCAGACATCTATGGAAGAGGGAATTTTGTTATTATTCTTGTACCCACTGACAGACATGGTGCCATTGCACTAAGTGCAACAAGTTATGCTTTCTTGCTCTTCAGCATGGCTAAGATCACACTGTGAGTCCAGCGTCTAGGTTTGGGATCTCCAGTAGAGAGCAGACACTGGCATACTGGAGTGAGTCCAGTGGAGGCCAAAGAGATGGCTGAGGGACTGGAGCATCTGGCACATGACAAAAGCTGAGGCAGAGAAGGCACTGTTGTCTGCAATTACCTGACAGGAGGATAGAGAGAAGACAGAGCCAGGCTCCTCTCAGATATGCATGGTAGTAGGGCAAGAGTTGACCGGCAGAAGCTGGATCATGGGAAATTCCTCTTAACTATAAGGAGATTTTTGCATGCCTGCTTGCTTATTTGTTTACCATGAACTTGATCAGATATTGAAAATCATTTTGTCCAGAGATATTATGTTTTCTAGAGACATTTAAGTAAAGAATAAAGTCACACTACGGTACTTCTGCAGGTTCTGATACATATAGGCACTTGTCTAGATATAACTACATCTGGAAATCCTCTGGGGATGATGATACATGGTTGCATAGTATTATTTCCATTTTGCAGAGCAGTGATCTCCAAACTTTTTTGGTCATGCATCTCCATAAGTAATTATGTTTTTCTTTTTTAGCAAGTACCCCCAAATACATTCATATTTATTTAGAAATTGTATACATATGTTACTGAAATTATAATATTTTTTTCCTTCATTCTGTGGATTGTCTTGCTCACACTCTGGTGTGCAGGAACCCCACTTTGGAGACCACTTTTCAAGAGAGGATTGGAAAATATAGTCAGAGAAGACATGTCATATTTACTATATCATTTTGTGAACTTCAGGACGCTTCAGGATTACTGCTTTCAGTCAGAGATTGCATCCTCTAAACACATCTGCTGCAATGAATTTCACTATCAATCTTAATTTTGTGGGGGCAAAAGTGATGGATGAGTTCAATTTGTGTATTGTAGCATAAGCTAAGCAAGCATACACAATATATTGTCATTGCTCATTGTTGAGAGTGAGGATCTTTGTAGTTTGGCAATAACATGAAAAAGGCAAAACAGTACACAATTCAGTCTTGTGTTGTCATATTTACATGTCCTCTCACTCAGTTGGCAGTCCAGGTGAATCTGCTCAGATAGTTGTTTTTTTTTTTTTCTATGATGGGAGGATTGTCTAAACTAGAAAGTTGGAGCACTATCATGCTCAATCTGTCATCTGTATTTATTACTGAGATTGTGTATGGGCTATTTCCAGTGACCTACTTATTGTGGTTTTTCTTAAGATATACATACATGAAGAGATACCTTTCCACTAAGTAAGGAACAAATGTTTCATTTGCCCTTTAAGAGTGGCAAACACAAGTGCTTACTTGGTTTCATTTTATTAAAAAGCAATTGAAAGAGATTCAATTGCCAAAACTACTGAGGGGAAGGAAACAGAAGTTTTAATAGCTGTCCTCAGTTAAGAGCTCTTTGTCTTTCCTTTGGAATTCAGGAAGAGAACTGTGGGGAAAAAAAAAGAAACATGANTAGGCTAAGTAACACTGAAATGGAGGTATCAGCTGTCATCTTACAAATTGTCTGAAATCGTAGATCAGCAAAGAGAAAAGCACTTGCTAAAACACAACTGTTTTGGTCATTTCCTGTTTCTTTCAGAACTCTTTCCAAATGTCTAGTTAAGAAAGCAAGCCTTTACTTCACTAGGTTTTAAATTCAGTTCTTAAGACAGGCTAGTGTTTTAAGTTCATTAACATGATTAACATTATTAACATTAATATGATGAACTTTAAAAGTTATCAATACAATTATTTTAGTTTACAACTATACTTGTTTGTTGTTTTACTTAAAGGAAACCAAGAAGGACATAATGGATGTAATCTCTTCTTCATTTGCAACAGCAGAATTGTAGAGTGCTGCCTTAATGTCAGAGTTACAAGGATCAAACCAATAATTCATCTCTGGTGTAGCCTTCCAGAAGTCAAACAAATTTCATCAGAGATAAATCTGGCCAATTACTATTTCAAGGAAACAGGGTAATTTGATTAAAGAGCTATCCAACACCCCAAAAGTGATTAATTACTGAAAATCTACTGATCTTAAAAGCGCTGCTTCCAATAGGTCATGGAACATGTAGAAAGTATTACTAAAGACTTCTTAGCTACTTCAAAATACCATCTAATTTCTTTCACTTATCTTTTCAGTTCTTGTCTCTATGAGTAAGTGCTAATTTTTTTTCCTGACCTTGATCTTCTGTTGGCATTCGTAAAATACCTATCATGCAATAAGGAATTCATTTGGACTTGTAACAGTGATTTATAGTCATTAGCTTTTATGTTGTCAACGTGTTCTTAAGTAAGCTAATTGGAATGAGGAAAAAAAGGGTGATCTGGGGAAACTGTATCAGTAAATGCTATAATTGAGCAGATTGTTTTATTTGTTTTTTGTAGTATAAATATCTACTCTCAGTTTCATAACATTTCAACTGTATTATGATATTAAGTATTCCTAGATGAAATGACAACATTCATCTTAAAATATAACTGTGGTCTCTTTCCTGACTTACAAAGATGTTATGTGGCGTTATTCTGCACTGGGTGAGATCCTGTCTTAGAAAGTGCTGTGATGAGATGTGTTTTTATTTATACTTTGGCTTCTTTGTATCATTCTGGCTGTAAAAGGTGCTGTTAGTGTAAAGGATTTTCCCAGGACCAAATGCTTCAAAATTATCAGTTTGTACATCTTCAGAGGAACTAAGCCAATTTAGGTGAGCAGCTCTCTGATCCTGCATTTTAATGAACATTTCTAAGACTTTTTAAATTATATTTTCATCTTTTTGGAAATAGAACTGAAGAATCTCTTGATTTCTCAAATTCTTCTTTATTTCTGTTTGATTTTTTGGTATCAGTTTTCTGAGTCATCGCTTTGGCAGAGCAAGTGTTATAAAATCATTGGGGGACAGATTGCTCTCTGATCAGCTAGTTTAGTAGAGGGATAAAAGGGTGTTTTTGAGAAGTTTTGCAAACAGTAAATGTGGGTGTGTGAAGAAGTCACAAAAGATAGGGGAGTTCAGGAGCTTAGAATGTAGGGCAAAGCTGTAGCAGGAGGAGGAAGAAAAGCAGAATAAAGCTGAAATGAGAATAAAGACTAGACTGGTGAAAATGATACAAAGGTGATGAGAAAGGGGGAGAAAAAATTGCTGTTAGATGGCATGTGACATGCATTCAGTATCTGGTTAGTCCTGCATATTCTCGTATACTGCTGTGTGTCAGTCTTATCACAACATCTGCTGCTGCTGCTTCAGCTGTGTAGCAGCATTTATCCATTCTCTGATTTTAAAAAAATAGGTCCAAAACCTCAGTGTCCACTGCCCAAATTCTGCTGAAGTTAACAAAACAGATGTGTCAACATTGCCTTCCTCTGATGTCATAAGTACATGACTCTCATCTCACTGATAAAGATTGGCAGTTTGGGGGCATCATGCTGATGTTTTGTTATTATATATAACCCATATCAATTTTCGACCTCTTTGTTCAACCAGCACACTTTTTCGAAGAGAGATTTTGTGATGAGCACATGATAGGACAATGAACTAGATCTCCTGAGACTTTCATCAGACCACTGAGCAGTTATTCAGAGGAGGTAATCTCAAGCATTAATGTTCCAAAAATGCAGAGGTCATAATCTTTATTCTAAAAGCCCACTGAGAATTGCACTTCATGCAGTGTTCTTCGTCTGTTTCACCACTCTTTCATAGGTAGGCAGCAGATGTCTCTAAATTTTCAGTCTTTTGTGTTGATCTGTTCCTACGAAAAGGCCTTTATTAAAACGCTATTGAAACAGGTGTGGTTCAGGTAAACTCTCATCCTACTTTTAAGAATTTCTCCATAGAATCCATATTTTGCAGGATTTGGTTTAAACTCTCTTACGTTGTTCATTATTCAATATTGCACACAGACTTCACCTGGTTTGGAGAAGGTATAACCATTTAATTATGTTGAGATGAGCCATGTGATACCTGACGAGCAGATTGTCTCATTAAGGGAACAGAGTGTCCGAAATTTAGCTGCGCTCTTTCATGTTCCTAATGTGTACTTTCTAAGTGGGAAACTTTTTATTTTATGAAACTGCAAAACCTTTTCTTCTGTCTATTCTGATATCTCTATTGCCAAAATTATGCTTCGTAATAAAATAAGAACAGCTCAAGGTAAGATTCACCTTGCCGTTTAGCTATTCAGTGCATGGAAAAGAAGCAATTCTTAACCTGTGAAGTAGGGTCTACAACCTAACTTCTGGATGTAATGTCCTTTGTGTGAATATAGTACTGGTACTAAACAAACAGGCATAACTGCTGTTTGCTGTTTGCTGTTTTCAAAACTGACTTTTGAAATATTAGCACCATCCAAAAAAAAAGGGCTGGGCCACCCAGTATAGGTTTTATATAGTTCTGTGACAGTGCATCAGTCATGCTAGTAGAAGACATTTGAATATACATAGAGAAACAGATTCCTGAGAGACCTTTATATTAAAAAGTGTCTTTGAGTTTGAGACCTCAGACACATGCTGCATTGTCTGTGAGCCAAGTTTAAAGGTGGTTGACTGTTCTTTCAGAGGAGTAGACTTATCAGTTCATAAATTTATGCTACAACAACTTTCCCAACAGATTTCTCCCTACCTAGAGGAAATCCTGAAAAACAGTGCTCAAAATCAGTAATTATAGTCCTCTTTGTAATTACTCATGTAAAATATTCTTGTCGAAATATGCTTTGTGGTAACCTGCCTAGATAGTTAATTCTTTTCAAAGAGAATGCTTAGCTATGTTATTAATCAAAATCTATGCCTCCAGCAACCATTTCTACAAGAAAATAAAATAAAATGTAGAAATGCTACAAAGGAAAATGAAGCTGTAATACGAAAAATGTACACAGCGTTGATCCTTTTGATTTTACCTCACAGAAAAGAAAGTTTTATTCCCTGCATTAATGCATAAATCGGCTCTCTGAATGGAAAGATGTTAGTATTGCAGGCCATTGCTGACAGCAGTGAAGATGTAAATTTTCATTTCATAATTTAATGTTCTTAAGTTTCTGTAGGTTGATATTATTCTTCAATAGTCATATACATTAAAATTAATGTAACATTTTAGTTTACTGTCACATGACTTGGTATTAGAGCCAATTTGTTCCTTCTGGAAGAGACACAAAGTGCTTCTCAATTTGTAATGTATTTGCAGGCAGAAAGGAAATATTTTTCCATCTTGATGATAAGCAAGTTTTTTGTGATGCTTTCTTTTGGTTTTATCAGCTGTAAAGGATAGGAGGTATTTTTCTGTTGTGGTAAAAAGTATTGTAACAGCCCTGGAAATGCTGCTGATAGCAAAAACATTTTGTCTTGGTCCTTGACCCACCACTACCAAAAAAAACAAACAAAAAAAAAAAAAAAAAAAAAAAAAAAAAAAAAAACAAAGGGAGAGGCCCAAGTGCTTTATTTATATTGCATTGTTCCTATGGCATTCTGCTGTAAAGTCTAAGAGGGAACTAACCTCAGAGAAAGCGCAAGAAACACAAGTTGGCCATCCATATGTATAAGCAGAGTGAAAGTCACTGAAATTGTGTCACTACTGCATAAATGGAAATGAATGAATAGAGAGAGAGAACCACCTCAGCAGTGGGGAGAGCCCAGGTATCTGTGTGCTCAGGACAACCCTGCAGGAAAGAGAGAATGCATTCTCAGGTACGCCTCACCCATTTGAGCTTAGGACTTACAGCACAGGGCGATTCTGCTTAATTAATTAAGCACTTTTTGCTACAGGTAGCCTGGGAAGATGCAGGTAGACCTGGTGAATGTTTTCAACAAGTGCTGGACTCCTTTTCCTGCTTTTGACAGGTAGTAACCAGGCATTCAGCAGGTTACCTGAGCCATTTTTTACCATTCCCAATAACTGTATTAAAAATGCAAGTAGTGAGCTCTTCCCTTCCCTCAGTTTTCACTTCCTGCTGTCCACAAATCTTCTCTTTCTGCCTCCATGGTTCTTGGCTCAAGACATGGAGCTTTATTAACATGGCTTCTTCTAGGGACATTCCAAGTAAAGTTTTGTTTTTCTTCTCTTCACAAAACTTTGCTTTCAAATGAAGTTCACTTTCCTGCCAACTAGTCTTCCTTTCTAATGGACCGTATCATAATCAAAATTACAAATGCTTTGTACCTAAAAGCAAAGAAATTCATTTAGTTAATGCAGGACTAGGCAGATAATGTGTAATAATTACGGCTAATGTGTCACAAGAGGCGATAAATACAGATAGTAGGATGTACAACAGACATTTCCAGTAATGTAAAATATTCCTTGTATCACTTCTAGTTCATTTCAGTATGTAAATTTATCCTTTTAAGGTTATGCAGCTGCTGTCAGATTAAAAATTTATCTGCAGCCTAGTAAGATACGGCATAATTTTCCATCAATAAACTTCACAGAGAGGAAACAAACAGAATTAATAAAATCAGAATATTCATTGGAAATAATGTAACACTCCATTATGAATCTACAGATGTGTAAAATACATACACATATAACTTACATTCATGCGTGCATACATATTTGCTTTTGTGGAGGACCAGCTGCTCACTAGGGTGACGATGTGTCATTTAGGAAGCTGATCAGAGTCCATTTTCTTCTCTGCCCACTGATTGTGTGAAACGCATCAAGGAAAACAAAGGCAGTTTGCTTCTAATCATGCATTATTATGAATTTAAAAACAAAAGTTAGAAATGTATTTGAAGTAAATGGGTGAAATCCTTTGAGGGTTTTTCACCAGCATATAATTTTATTAGAATTCATTAAATCACTGTAGAGAGAGAAAGAAAGAGCAACCCCAGGGAGGGTCTTTCCATTTAGCATTTATGTTAGCTACTTTGATTTAAATACTTAAAATATTTTTGGAAGTTTTCTGCCTTGTCTTTCATGATGGTTTGGCTTCCTCATTCACAGTAAGGCAATAGCAGTTGGATCTAAAATGTCAATGAAAATATTCTCAGGTTCTGAGGAGATGTAAGTATAGCTTTTTATCTTATCTCTGCAGCCTGCTAACTGTGTTTTAGTTCTGTTTAAAAGAATGTGGCAATAAAATACTGAAGGATTGGCAAAAAATATTAAATATTTGCTGCAGTTTCAAACTTGAATCCAAGTGCGTGCCTTGGCATACCAAAGATTTAACGTTTAGCTAGAAAAAGTCAGTAGCTTGATAGGGATTTTGTGCCTTTTTTTTCTTCTTTCTCTTATTTCATTGCTGCTATGACCTGACAGTCCTGAAATCTGAGGAAGTTCTGTGTAATCTCACTATTATTATTTACTGTATTTTCAATTTTGCTTTTGTACTGAATTGTAATTCCCTTGGAAGCAAATGCTGCCACCTGATTGATACTGCTAATGGTGATTGACATCTAGAACATGTGATGCACAGATAAGTCAATCCTTCTGTAGTTCTCCCTCTTCTAGGTAGAGAAAAGTTTGGAAATAAGAGCCAGTGAATCTTTTAACAAAGTAATCTTTGGCATAGTTTTTAGAAAGATCTTGGTTTGCTCCAATGGTGGAAAAGTGGTTTACATCTTTGGAATCATCTATGTATGGATACTCATGGATATTCAGGAACTTAAGAAGAGAGGAACATGATTTCGTGAGGCAGGTGCTTTGTTGACCCCATATAATTTCTGCTTAGCTTCCACAGATTTCTTTAGGAGACATGGCAAGTTGTCTGACAGGTTTATAAGGCTGTCCAAGAAAAACAGACACTGTGTGCTTGTTTATTTATTTGTTTTAAGGAAACAAAGTTTGCCAAATATTAAGCTCTTGTTGCACACATCAGCACAGGATTTCTTTAAATTTTAGTAAGTAAAGAAAAAGAGTTCCAGAGAGACTTGCTTTCATTTTTATCTCTAAACTGACAAGATACGGATTTGATGGGTGGACTGTTCGTTGGATAAAGAACTGGCTGGAGGGTCGCAGCCAAAGTGCTGTAGTCAATGGTTCTACGTCCAGGTGGAGGCCGGTCACGAGTGGTGTCCCCCAGGGGTCCGTCTTGGGACCGGTGTTCTTCAACATCTTTATCGACGACTTAGACTGTGGGATCGAGTGCACCCTCAGCAAGTTTGCTGATGACACCAAGCTGAGTGGTGCAGTGGATCCTCCTGAAGGAAGGGATGTCATCCAGAGGGACCTGGATAGGCTGGGAAAGTGGGCCCACGAGAACCTGATGAGGTTCAACAAGGCCAAGGGCAAGGTGTTACACTTGGGTTGGGGCAATCCCAGGTGTGGGTACAGACTGGGAGAAGAACTCCTTGAGAGCAGCTCTGTGGAGAAGGACTTGGGCGTTGTGATCGACAAAAAGCTGGCCATGAGCCGGCAGTGCGCTCTTGCAGCCAGGAAGGCCAATGGCATCCTGGGCTGCATCAAGAGAGGGGTGGCCAGCAGGGAGAGGGAGGGGATCGTCCCCCTCTACTCTGCCCTTGGAAGGCCTCACCTGGAGTGCTGTGTCCAGGCCTGGGGCCCCCAGTACAGAGGGGATGTGGAGCTGTTGGAGCGGGTCCAGAGGAGGGCCACCAAAATGATCAGAGGGCTGGAGCACCTCTCCTGTGAGGAAAGGTTGGGGGAGTTGGGATTGTTCAGCTTGGAAAAGAGAAGGCTCCGGGGAGACCTCATTGCAGCCTTCCAATACTTGAAAGGAGCTTACAGGCAGGAGGGGGACCCAGTTTCTGAACAGGTGGATAATGGTGGGACAAGGGGGAATGGGCTAAAAGTGAAAGAGGGGAGGTTTAGGTTGGACATCAGGAAGGAATTCTTCCCTGATGGAGTGGTGAGGCGCTGGCACAGGCTGCCCAGAGGAGCTGTGGCTGCCCCATCCCTGGCTGCGTTCAAGGCCAGGCTGGATGGGTTCCTGGGCAGTTTGATCTAGTGAGCTAGTGGCTGGCAGCCCTGTCCACGGCAGGGGGGTTGGAACTAGATGATCTCTGAGGCCCCTTCCAACCCAAGCTGTTCTGTGATTCTATGATTCTATGATTTGCTGAGTCGACAACGAAGTCGTGCAAATTTATGTGCACAACTTGGTGACAGGCATAAATTTATGTCACACATGGGAACAGGCATAAATTTATCATGCTGCAGCTATTGGGGTGCCCAAACTCAGGATGTTTTTGTGGTATAACCTGAAGATGCAAGTTGTCATATTGCTAACCAGAATAAACAAGGAAAAAAAAAAAAATGACACATCAGCTTTTTGGTCTTGAATGTGAAGAAACATTGATTTTGAAATAACATGACCTCCCACTGTTCCCCTGAAAATACAGAGGTTTTGTTGAGTACTTAGGATGAAACATTATGATGTTTAGTTTAATCAGTGTCCTATCACTGATTAAAAATTCTTATGGTTAGCAGGAGATTAATGCAAGAACATTTAAGTCAGGTAGAGAAGATGATATTTTTTGTCTTCTCCATCACAGATGAAAAAGAAGATATATTTTACAAAAATATTTTAAGGAATTTTTTCATCAAAGTAACCTTTCAGCAGCCAGTTTCTGACTAGCACTACTTATCACCTTAGATGAGAAGACAGCAGTTACATAGCCTTTTTCGTGTCTACAGAGACAATATCTCTAAACCATTGAGTCTGTATCCTTCTCTGAAACTGCAGGAGGTGTACTGAGGCCTTTGAGTCTCACATCCCTAATGACTCAGTAAAATGCAGGGAATGTTTTGTACATATGTAGCCATTTTTTACAATATTTGTCACAAATATTTTGATGAAAACCTTTACGACTTCATTGATTTCACATTCTCTAAGTACTATACAAAAATTTCCTCAGAATTCTTACAATAAAATATGGAAACATCTTTTCCCCTCCATGTGTTGTTCGAAGGGACATACTAGAGAACATGATATTTGTTGTTAATCACAGGTATATTTCCCTTCTTTTTCAGACATTATGAAGTATCAACTAATAGCAATTAACTTTTCAAATAGGACTACTTTGGAGGATCCTAGCATCCAAAATGATACCTCTAAGTCAAAAAATCTTGCCTCAAAGCTTCAATGCTTGGATTTCCCTTGGTGGTACTAACGTTCTTAATAAACCTCAGGGCCTTAAGCTCTCTTCTCATTTATACTTTCTCTTCACCTCCCCTGTGAAAAGTGTGTTGCAGATGAATCCTCTTGCCATATCAAAGCTATACTCACTGCATTCCTTCATTATTAAAATAGATTGCAGTCCATCTTTGGTAATTGCCAGAGACAGCTGGGTAGTGGGGCTTAAAATGCTATGTGAAGAATCAAAGCCATCTGACAGTATCCTACCTGTTCCCTTTGTATATACTTATGAGTAAGTGTCTTTGGAATGGGTGCCACATTTGCTGGTGAAGTCATTTCTCACAGTTTCTTTTAGTTTTTCTTGTAGTGTTCCTTTACTGATACTTTTACCATATGCTGCCCTACTGGTGTTTCAGCGAGAAATGAATATTTGAGTTGTGTCAGAAGTAAAAAGTCTCCTTGCAAGGTGTTTTTTTTGTTCTTTGTATGCCTATCTCAGCTTGTCCATCAGCTCTTAGTCTGAGATGTCTTTCATTATTTGGAGGTGTCATTTTAAATTAAAAAAATAATTTAAAAAATAAAAAAAAAAAAAATCTTATGAACAGCCTTTCTGACCCTGAATTACTTTGTTCTTTTAAGTTCTACACATGTTTTTCCTGCAGTAATTCTTTCTCAGTTTTAGTAGAGAAGAAAATATGTTATAGAACTGCAGATGTTCTTATCAGTGAGAGTGGAGTTGATCTGAAAGACCTTATATATGGTAGACATAGTTAAGCTAAATCTAGTCGATGTTGTAGTGTTCTGTTGCAGAAACTAAAATAATCAGAATTAAATTGAAAATCAGAATCCCTGTGTCTTAAAAGTTCAATTAATAAGCTTTAAATATATCTCCTCACAGCATTTTTCTGTTATGCATGCCTGACACATGTGACATAAATGCAGTGAAAATAAAGGTAGACTTAAGTTACGAAAGTACTCAATTTTTTCTTTATTTGTCGTAAAGCAGCAGTGACACTAGTGTATGTGACTTCAGTTATTGTGTACAGGTTGAGTCATGAAATCAATCCGGGTTAACCTCAGCTGCAGAAGATTATAGGTGTCACTCTTGAGCAATGACAGGATAAGTTGCAATACAAGGTTTCTAAATTGACAGGTTCCCTTTTCTATATGCTAAACAACCTGGGATTAATGTACAGTTACAGCAGATGGCAAGTATGAGATTACTCAAATAACTCTGAATTGTTTATTATATAGTTTTACTTTTTTTACTATTTTATTTAACAATATTTTTTTGACATAATTAAACATAAGAAACCAGGATAGTCTTCAGAATTGCGACCAAATTCATTAGTTGTAAATATATTTTTCTCTCAGTTTTCAGAGAATATTCTGGCATTATATATGTTTAACTAGGGAAGTTTTTTAACTTGTACCTTCAACAACTAACACCAGTGCTAAAAATGTGGGTGACTAGAACTGATTTTGAGGAGAACTAATGCTAAGGCTATTTTAACAAAGTCTCACTGAAAAGCTGCTGAAGTTGGTTTTGAAAGTATACCCGACTTTGGCTGGCTCTATCTCTTTGTTTCCAGGTTTCCATTAGGTGCTTTTACCTGAGCCCAGGTGGTGCTCTTTAATACTGATATGTTCTGTGAAGAGCTACTGCATAATGCAGCACAGCCCCTCACGGTCTGGTAATACAGCTGCTCCCCAGCTCCTCTTTCAGCTGGTTCTGCTTGTAGTATTTCTTCACAGAGAATTTTTCTGTCGCTACGATGACAGCAGTTTTACTTAAGGAAAAAAAAAAAAAAAAAAAAAAAAAGAGTTAAGTCTTGGAACATACTTTTTTTGGGTTATGTTTTGACCTTAAAACGAAGAAGGTTATTTGTTGTGCATATCCACCAAATGTTTGAGGTCGTTAATGTTGTAGTATTCCATTCTGGTAGATATAAAACACCCTAGTCCCAAGTCACTTCCATTTGCCCAGGGAATCACTGAAGTCAGAAGGATTCTCAATATTTCTGAACCTCAGTGTTTTTAAGGACTCTCTGTATTTGTCACCAGACACAATTGTCCCAAAGTATCACTTTAGTCAATGAACAACATGGGCTTTTGAGTAAATTCATTAGTATTTCATGATAAGAATTCATTTTCAAAGCTTTCTTTAAAACATGCATGATGGTGAAAGTCTCAGCTCTCATAACAAGTGATTTCTACTGTTACATAAAATATTACATTTCTTCATTCTTATGGAAGAAAATGTAACCAGAAAAAAAGGTGATTTCAAAACCTGAGTTGAATTATTGTTGTTTTTTTTTTCTTTTCTTTGCTGTTACCTGTTCATAAATACAAATAAAATTTCCAATTCTGAATCATAGAATGGTTTGGGTTGGAAGGAACCATCAAGATCATCTAGTTCCAACCCCGTGCCACAGGCACAACTTAATGGGGCATCAACAACTTCTCTGGGCAGTCTTTGCCTCACCACCCTCTGAGAAAAGGTTTTCCTCCAAATATCTAGCCTAAATCTCCCTTCCTTTAGCTTAAAACCAATCCTCCTTGTCCTATCACTACTCTCCCTAATAAAGAGGTCACTCCCCATCTCTTCCGCAGCCCCCACCCCCACTTTGGAAGGCCGCAGTGAAGTCTCCCCAGAGCCTTCTCCTCTCCAGGCTGAACAAGCCCAGCTCCCTCAGCCTTTCTCCATAGCAGAGCTGCTCCAGCCTCTGAGCATCCCCGTGGCCTCCTCTGGCCCCGCTCCAGCAGCTCCACATCTGTCTTGTGCTGGGGGCCCCAAGCCTGGACGCAGCACTGCAGGTGGGGCCTGACGAGGGCAAAGCAGAGGGGGACAATCCCTCCCTCAACCCACTGCCACGCCTCTGTTGATGCAGCCCAGGATATGGTTGGCTTTTTGAACTCATTGCTGGCTCATATTAAGCTTTTCTTCAAACAGCACCCCTGAGTCCTTCTCCTCAGGGCTACTCTTAATCCATTTTCTGCCAAGCCTGTATTTGTGCTTGGGACTACCCTAAAAAGAAAAGAAGCCAATAACTGTGCAACTTGTCTGTGATTTCCCTGTCTTTCTGAACTGCAAGGGCATTTGATATATTGAGCTATGCTTTAATATGAACATTGGATTTATTTCTGTGTAAGTTCATAAAAGATGGAATGAATAGGCATAACTCTTCAGCTGTTCCTGGTACGTCAGAATGCCTGGAATATGCAAATGCTCCTGAATGTTTCATTGGATGACCAAACAGATTTGTTATACAGTATTTTTTGTTATTGTTTTCATAGTCAAATATAAGTCAATGGCATCCAAATTAGGTCATAGTCAGCCTCTTGCAATCAAATGACTTTCTGAAAATATGTATGTTTCGGTATGCTGTGCTACTCTGCCACTGCCCTCTACCTTTCTACTGTATTGAAGTCTGCATAATGCACACAGCATTTCTTTTTGCAGACGCATGCCAGTTGGCTGGTATTGGTACATTTAACTTTGGTGAGCTTTGCTGTTGTTTTCCTGAGTGTGGGGCCTAAAGGTGATACACAATGAGTATAATTTGACATGCAGATGTTATTGAGATCTCCCTGTAGAATAAAAATTCAGTGCTTTGTAGAACTGAGCAGTTTTTCTTCATGAAGCAACAGTGCAAATATTTTGGTTTTTAATTCCAAAGATACATGAATGGAGACTGAAGATATCCGCTATTATTCTGTGTTAGTGTCACGTAGTTCTGCATGCACTGCACTAACAAGGACTTGCCTATTACAGAAAGACTGGATTTGGTGCAAATTCAAGAAGCCTAAACCATTGATATTGGAGTTGGTGACTGTGGTTTATATGCACACATAATAAATTGATTAGTTACCCTGGTGTACCACTTTCCATTTCAGCTTTTGTCTTTCATGCATAATTCTAGTTTAAATGATTCAATTTAATTATTGTAGGAAATGGATGAATGGCCTTAGGAACTACGAAGCAGAAGTTTAACTAAATTTAATTGCATTTATATAATGTTACCTGTCTGAGATGAAATTTCAAATATTAGCGAGAATAAAGAAATCAGACAATGGTACAGAGAATCTTGCAAAGTGAGCAGAAGGAGCAAAAATGAAGTCTAGATAGCAAAAATGGACACTAATTAATCTAAAGGGAAAATAATTAAAGACAACAGTGTTTTCCTGCTTGCAGATGGCTGGATTTCAATGAAATGGCAAGACTGGCATAGACCTTAAAGAGGGAGCAAACACTAAACAAGACAAGAAGTACCAGCTGAACAGTAACAAAGAGATCAATGCAAAAAGGTCCTGTTATGAAACGGGTCAGTGACAATTGTCTGACTCTGTTGTGGCTGTTGCTTTCACCACATCTTCCCCTGTTTATTGCCTTCTGACTATTATCAGTCAGTCTGAAAAACATTCTTGAATGCCCTCTTCTATTTTTGGTGTTTCAAACAACATCAGTTCTTGGCAATACACCAAGGGGAAGTCAGGCAAGTTCAGTTAACAGCCTGCACCAAAAGGGTTGTAGTTCTCTGGAAGGCACTAAAATGTAGTGTGTGTAACCTGGCCACTGAACTGTAGGAATTGAGATAAAACATGGAGACTGGACTATTTCTTAACTATGGTAAGTGTACTGGTTTTAGTCTAATCAGACTCAAAGTAGAAGCAGAAACTTTCTGCAGTCTTGCCTTTCAATAATTCAAAAATACATTTCAAAATAGTTAGTGGTAGCTACATCATTTCAAGGCTCAAAGGTAAATTCCTAGTGAAGTCAAGGTTGGTGAAGTAGAATAAGAAAGTTGATTGGTCTCACTTTTGGTCTCTTCTTCATGGGACCTAAAGGTAAAATCTGTCATTTAAATTATCAGCAAAATAAATGAACAGCTGAAATCTGTCTATTGGAGAGAGCACACTTCATTTTCTAATATGAAGTACAGTAAGAAACAAGTGGAGGGGAGGCATCAGACTTTCCCATTGTAGTACCTGAATAACTATGGGCTTTCAGTTTTGCCTTTTACTTCATGACCTGTTCTTCCCCCCCCCCCCAACACTAAACTTATTTATATCCCACTGAGTCACAAACAAAATCATGTAAGGGGAAATCACAGATCTGTGGACACGGAGTTTGTGCTTGTGCCTGAAGGGTTCACAGATACTTCTCAAGCGTTCTGTGAAACTGTAGGAAGAGACAGCTCACAGACTGCCCTCCTACATTAGGAAACTTTTGCTCCCCAAAAGAGAATAGACATACATAGAGAAACATACTTCTGTGCTGTCTGCATGTCAATCTATACTGCGCTGTTCTGGCAAGGTTTTGGTAGCAGGGGGCTGCAGACAGAGGTGCCCTCCGCGGGCAGAGCCCAGCAGTGCCCCACGTNCAGGACCATGAATATCCAGACAGCAAGCAGGGGAAGGGTCTGCTGTCACAATCATGTCCAGGCATTTTGGGACGGAGTTTATGTTGGTGGATGGCAGGGACCTGCTGTGTCTGCAGGTCTGGTGCTCACTGTGTTTTATGAAAGGGCACTCAAGCCAAATGAAGGCATCCCGTTTCTGCCTCCCCCAGTGCAGCAAAGGCACAGGAACCCTTCCAAGGGTTGTTAGGAGTCCCACCAGGCTTGCCAAGGATGGGAGCCAATGTGCCATGGCTGACAGCGAGCCCTGCTAAATAGGCAGGAGCTGTTTCACAGTCGTAGAAAACTTGGAAAAGCAATGCTGTCAATATTGAGCGTTCAACACAGCTTGTATCGCACCAGTTCTCCTGCTGCCACTTCAAGCATGCTCTCCCCCACACTGCAGAACAAAGTGCCCCAAACAGCCTTTCTCTGTGAAAATAACTGCTTCACAAATCTGGCACTCAGACAGATCTTAGCGAACAGGGCTTTACAGGACATTAGGAGCACAGCAGAAACACAAAACCAAGAGATGCAGTGCTCAGCCAGGGCATGTGCGTTGGAAGTCCTTGTGCAGAAATGCATTTTTGAGCCAGAATGTGGTATTGATGCGTGGAGGACATCTAGTTGGTGGGGTTATCTTAGAGGCTACCTGACAGCATGGAGGATACTGCTGGAGAGTACGGAGGTCAGAAGGAGACAGAACTGGACATCCAGTGCCAGTAGCGCTGAATTAGCCACTGGCAGCTAGACCAGCAGGGGACACGTGAGACTGGTAAAGTAACCAAAGCAAACAAAGCGACAGGCTGCAGTTCGTGACGTTCAGTGGCAGAGAAAGGAGAAGCAAACAGCACGTGCATAAGTCCTGTTTTTCCCTCTCCAGCACTGGTCCAGGCTCCTGACTGAATCACATGGAGATGCGGGACTGGAAGTAACTCTAAATATACGTTTCCTTTTAATGAAGGAATAAATCCTGAATACTGATGGCATTCGCAAGAACAATGAAGAGCTCAATTGCCCACTTGAAGAACAAAGATAAGTTAATAGCTAAATAACTCAAACCCCAATTCACATGTAACTGTTTTACCAGCAATGTCGCAGAGCTCTGCATCAGAGGCATTTGCAAGGGCTTCCTCCAGCTCCGGCTCCAGAGTCACACTTTCCAGAACAGGATCCATTGGCTTCTGCTTGGGGATCCAAGCTTTTCCTATAAATGCAAAGTGAGGTCATGCTCAGCATAGCTGCAGCACCTGTCCCACAACTGTAGGGCAGGGTTTTGCTGTGTTTCCGTGAGGTGGGATTTACACTGTGGAAAAAGCAGGGGGGGGAACAAGGACCTAAAAAAACGTCAGAGCTGATAGTGAACTCATCCAACCAGCTTATCTGAGTCCTCGTATTCCTCCGTGGAGAGCCCCCGCGGGAGCAGGGCCCGGGCCGGAGCTGCCGCCCCGGGGAGGAGCCCGCGGTGGGGCGGGGGCTCAGGGAGTGACCGCGGAGGAGCGGCATGGGCAGAGAGTTACGGGCTGAGTGCAGCCCCCATTCGCTCTTCCCATCCGCAGCTCAGGGGGTAGGAGGTAGGAGAGGGTGAATGGGGGTAGGTGTTTTTAGTTTGATTTTAGTTCTCACTGCTCTGGTCTGTTAGAAATAGGCAATACATGATATTAATCTCTCTATTCTGTGTCTGTTTTGCTCATGATGTTATCTGGTAATCTCCTTCATTGTCTTCTCGACTTATTTACAGACTTTTTCATCTTTTCTCCCCCTCTCCTATTCAGAAAGGGAGAGTGAGAGAGTGGCTTGGTGGAGCTCAGCTACCTACCAGACTGAGGCAGCCACATCGCCCGACATTTCCTGAGCAACGTGCAGATGCTGCACTGGGGTGCGGGAGCTGTGCTTTCCTGCCCTTGCTGCAACTACCCCTGAAAAACCTGTCACCTCTGAGTAGCTGAAGGCCAGGCAAAGGGGAAGGTGCAGGGTTTGACTCAGTTCTTTCAGCCAAGGGCATCCGGAAAGGTGGGAAGCAGAGGCTGAAATGGTGAATTTAGAAACAATTCAAATGCACCCTGACCATCCACAGGTGGAGGCTGTGTGAACTGCTCTGCAAGGTCCCTTTGGCTAACTTCAAAGTGATTAAAAAGGCTAGTGCTGATTACAGTGTTGGTTCAGTTGAGTTCTGTAGCTTCAGAGAGCATTATCTGATTTTTACACATTATTCTGTGAATACACTCCATGTATGCTCCCAGAGACTGCAGCAGGTTTGTATTTTCTGGAGTTCAGACAGAAACAAAGATTTCCCTTGTCTTCATCAGTGGGTTATGCAATCCTGGCTTTGAATTAATTAAAAAAACATAGCAATGAAATCTTGGATAAAATTTTCAAAAACTCTGAACTTGGTATAAGTCAGTTCAAAATTTAGACTCTGATAGCAGCCTACTCAGCATCACAGAGCTTCAGTTTCATTGTTTTTCTTTGTCGTAAATGTTTGTTGGCATGTTTGTATGTCTGCATCAATTGCAACTATAAAAATTCATAAATAACTGCGTATGAGGTATCTACTATGTTAGTATATGATAAAACTTTAATTTCACAGTGGTGTCTCATCGCACTCCGTGGATTTCAAGGGAGGTGAATCTTTTTCTGTCTCCAGAGTCAGGCCTCCCCTGGCAGCAGGGGTCGCACTAACAAAGGAGTCATCCAAGACTCGAAAGAATCAAAACAAAACAATTTATTGAGAGCTTTCTAACTACTGATAAGCTACTTAGAGGCAAAATTGGCTGATTTACTAACTGCAATTAATAAGGGTTACTGGTAAAAGTACTTTGGCGCAGGTCTATTTCTATATTAAAAGTTCTAAGACAATATTAGGCAACGGCTACTAACAAGAGTGAAAAAGAAGACCAAAAAAAAAAAAAAAACCAAAAAGACAGACAAGTAGAAAGACAGATATATAGACAACGAAGCAAACAGGTTTCACCGCTCCTTGGATCCAGCAATGTCTTGGTGTCAGGGGTGCTGGTCTTTGGTAGTGATGAGTTGTCCAAGGTGTGATGATGAGTTGATGATCATTTGAGGATGACTTGACGATGACTTGAGAACAAAAAAATGTACATACATGCTCGTTTACTTATAGTCTAGAGGTCCCATACCACTCTTGGAGTGACAGTTTCTGGCATCCAAGTTCTCAGCAGGAATCTCCTTTATTCCTGTCACTCAGGTCTTGCAAATTTAAATTGGCAGAGATAAGAGGAAGCAGGTAGATGCCTGACTGTGTCCTGCCTTCACAGAGCACAGCAGAATAATCTCCCAGCTTCTTTTATCAAACTGAAAACATTTGCTCCCAGGCCAGAGTCTTCAGACAGGACACATTACCATTTTGAATCTTCAGGAAGCACCATCCAGCATTGCCTGTGTTGGGCTTTCCCATTAGAGAAACAAACAGCTTCTGGCTCTGTCCAAAGGAAATACTTTCAGATGTAAAGCTGTCAGCAAAGTGTTGTTAATTGTACAAGGCTTTGGCCTTATCTGCTCATGTTGATTTGAGACAGTGCTTTCTTACCAGTCTCGGACAAGTGGCTTCATTTTTCTCTGTTCACTGAAACCAGGATTTTATGCATAAACTCTGTCCATGTTCTGTAGTTTTCCTGTGTTATTTGTTATTTCATCATTAAAATCTTCATATTTAATCTTAGTTGGTCTGTAGTTTCCAATATGCTACTGCATGAAGTATCTGAAGATCTTTAGACACCACTTTAGGAATGTGCAGGATCAGGAGTCTATTAAATGATTTTTTTTTTCATTTAATTCTATATCACACTCCATAACAAAAGTCGCACCTATAAATAATTTTTTTCAACTATGAAGTCTCCCATCTTTCCATATAATACTGTTGAGAGACTGTATCCATATAATAAATTATTGTGAAGACTGAGATAACGTGGGGACTCTTTAGAAAAGATGATAAAATCTTAACTTTAATAAAATACAACTGAAAATTCAGGTTTTCATCTAGCTGTTTCTTTTCTTTGTTCTCAAAAATTGAATTGCATTTTTAAAGCATGTTAACAGATAGAGACTAAAACTAAAGTGAGCTTTTGATATGTCATTTATCCTTTTTCAAAAGCTCTAGGAATCTGTTCCAGTGATCAAGTTTAGCCAAATGTAAGATATTGTAGTCCTACCACACAAATTTTTGACATTAATTTTGCATTTATATTTGACTTGAATGTATTATTGAGCATTGATTCATTGAGTTTGCCTCTGTGAAAATTGTTTGGTTTTTGAGCTATTATGAAACAAATATGTCCTTCCGAAATTGTTTTTGGTTTTCAGGCCATGAGATTACTGTATTCACAAATATATATATATATATATATATTCATCTGTAATCTGTTGCAAGCTAAGGTTATTTTTATATTGAGATCAACTGCTTATGTTCTAAATGTCTAACAAGGTCATGCGTAAGATACAGAAAGGTGAATTTGGTAAAAGGCTGAGAAAACTTTTCTGAGTGCTGCAGACAGCGCATTAATGAAAACATGGAGAAAACTCATCCTGTTTAAAATTAAAATTTTGTATGCATAGAATGGTGATTACAAACTAATTGAGGAGAAAATAAACAAACAAACAAAAAGCCAACAGACATTCTGTATACAATGTGATTAATGAAGAGCAATCATACTTTTTAAAATTGAAATCCAGTCTTCCTGAAACAGAAGTGTTTTCATACCCCTTGTTTCCATCCTACACTACCGACAACTTCATTTTGTGATTTCACACTCGGTGTAATGGGATGCAAACTAATAGGCACTTGTCAGTAAATTGGTAGGTGCTGGCGACAGCTTACCAATCCCTCACTCATATTAGAAGAAGGCAAATTCCCATGAAAAGTCTGCAGAAAAAAAATCTGCCTTTTTCAGCAGCCAATGTTGTGATCATATGCATCAGTCAAAGAAAGGATTCATAAAGAAACAGTAAGGCTTACCTTTCTTATGCTATTCATTCCAAGTGGGTCAGGAGAAAGAAAGAAGTTTTATTGTTTCAAGCAAAAATAGTATCTTTATTTGAACTTGAAAATATCTTTAAAATTAATGCTGCTAATTTTGGTTTTATTTGACTCTGCATGATAGAAATAAGTCTGAGTTTTGTTTGGCTTTGTAAGGCCAATTTCCTTGGCAATACAAATTAAGAGGGCAACCAAGTAACTTACAAGGATTAGTAATGAGATTCAGAGAACCGAAAAATCCAATTGAGGAGTTCGAATTTTATCTCTGTGAGGAGTAGCAGGGGTGCCCAAAAAAAGTATACACATTTTAAGAGGTGTTATCTATGTATTACTTTCCAAAGTTGAATTGAGTTATGACAGCAATGTGTAGCATGATGTTTGCTCAAATATGGCATTAATCAAAGCAATGCTGACATCACCATGCAACAGGCAGGGCAGCCAAAGAAAATGGCAGAAATACAGTTGTCATTCACCGTAATCAGAAGTGTTTGGACACTTGAGTACCTCTTGTAACTGCAGAAGTCAAACATGACTTATATTCATCTTTTGTTATTGTTATATATTATTACAATTCTAATAAGTTTTTTCCTTTCTTAAAACGTGTAAATTTTTTGGCACCCTCTGTATGTGAAAGTCACCAGGACATTGAGTAGCCCATCTATAAAGTTTGTGTCTTCAATAAACATCCCATCGCAGTAGGCAGTATCACTTCTAGTGTTTGCTGTCTCCCACTGGTGGCAGAAAAGCTGAAGAGTTGTAAATGTGCAGAGTTTCTATCCCCTGTTTACAGGAGGAAGCTGTGGTGCAGCAGCACTGGACAACTCACAAGTTCCCTGGCTGTGCAACATTCAGATATTATTACATCGCATGGAATAAACCAGATAATACACATTAGCTTGGCTTGTAGTAGTCCAAAAATAATACATCATATGAGAACTCCCTAGGTGGCAGTCAGCATCCCACTCTGCAGTAGATTTGGGTTTTGAAGAAAAGACAGTTATACCTCATGTGTTGGATTCAAAAGGAGCTGAACTCCATAGAACAAGGGAATAACCCAAGTAGTAGAAGAAAGAATGAGAAACCGTTATCACAGGAAACTTGTCATGATGAAAGAAAAAAGTGAAGGATTGAGGAAAGGGTCAGCAGTAAGAATGAGATCTCACTGGAGTTTAAGTGATGGAGAAAAAAAGAATGGCTGGAAAAAATGTTTCCATGTCCTGTGTTGCATGAATCATTATAAAACAGCTAGACAGATTAAAAATTGTATGTGCAGTCTGCCTGTACTTATTCCTTACTCCCCCATAGAACATTGATTTGGCCATTTTAATATTCACTGCTAAACTGTCACATGCACATAAATTGGAAGAAAACATAGTTTCAGAGAATTCTCTACTGCAACATTCCCTGTCATTTCATCATTCAGGCAGGTTGAGGCTTCAAAGAGGAAAGCCAGCCTGATTACCTGAAGAAAGCTTACAGCAACCAGTGTACACCACTTTTCTGGTCTGAAAGGTGAACTGGATGTGTCTGGGGTGGACAGAGATTTTCGTGTATTTCCTTTGCCTAAATTACAGAGGGACACAAATTTTAGATGGAGTGTTTTCACTGCCTAGTGGAGCTTTCTGTATTCTTTCCAGAGCATACATGCTATGTTCTGCAGCTGGGTCATAATATGTTTATTATGCAGGTTTTCTTGCAGGTGTGAAGTGGGCAGATCATTGCAAGATGTTGATAGATGCTCAGAGAACCGATGTTTCCCACACACCAGCTGTGTTGCCATCTCAGTCCCCTTGAATGCCAATGTTTCCTGCAGTGTCAGTTGCCATACCTATCAGAAGATACTTGACCCAGGAGTATTTCTGATTGCTTTTTTTAAAGAACTGCATGGAAGCCATACTTTATCTAGCCTGAAATCATGCAGTAAGCCATATATTGCTTGTAGGCTGTGAATCAGTGGAATTTCAGCAGTAGATGCTGACTCAACCAGCTAATTTAGCACCAGACTGGCTTTATGCATGCAAATGTTCCCATTGATATCTGCAGACCTGATTTCAGGTTTACATTTAAACAAACAGTGAGCACTTTCATGCATTAGAGACCAGAAGACATTATTTATGTCTGAAGCTTTGTAGTAGATTCTCTTTCAGTATATTCCTGTTGCTCCACAGGTATAGCCTTTGAAAATCCTCTTATCTGAAAGTCTGTAAGTTGCTAAAATATTCCATAAAGAATGTAGTTATGACACAGTATCCTTCTCTTTGTAGACTGAATTTGACAGCCTCTTGATGGCAAAGTGCAACAAAAATGTGATTCAATTGTGATGTTCGCTGATATTTTAACTTTTCAGAGCAAGACAAAGATGGGGGAAAAAACAAGTCGTGACAATTCTTGAAATGACAGATGCTGTGTTTATCACCTTTCTTCAGCTAAATAAGGCAGTGGTGGCATGTACTTCTGTCAATACAGCCTGTAGATATGTACGGTCAGTATCTGTGATCAGACAAACAGAAGCTTTCCTGATCCTAGATTTCCTTCAGCCAACTCTGAAAGACCTAAGAAACCTAGGACTGGTAAACTAGGTTGGAAGTCAGACTGCTACTATGCTATTACTGAAAATGTGTATACAGTGTTCTATGGAATTGAAATGTATTGATTAATGCCTCTTGCATGCTGATTGCATCCAATTTCTGGCCACAAGTAAGCATTGGCGTCCTTTGAATCATGCAAACTAAATTTACAGTCCAGCCTGGACTTGAACCACCATTATTATTTCTGTGGAAGAAGCTTAGTTATATTTGTAAGTCATATGTATAAGCAAATACTTTGGCAAGAAACCCTTTCTTTAAAAGAAAAATAAATAAATATTAATGTTGCAGAAGTACTCAAATTCAAGAGGATTAACACAGGCAGTCAAAGATTTCAAAATTTTTAGTTTTTTTTTTGCAAAATTAATCTCAACTTTTCACATTCCAGTGTTTTCTTATCAGTAAAAACAATTGAAAATCTGTGACATTTTATGCCCATATCTTTCTCCTAAGTAGCAATAGTAGATGTATGGACTGTACTTTCTTTTTTTATTATTTTTTCATTTTTGCATTTTCCAGTTATCTGTTCGTAAGTATATCACTCCGTACACCCCTCTTCCATTATTCCCTGTGCATTTAGGAAGTGTCCTGTAACTGGTAATCCTGGCTAGAGCTGGACTTAACTAGTAGTAAAAAAGAGGGAGATGATTTCATAGAATCATAGAATGGCCTGGGTTGAAAAGGACCTTAAGGATCATCTAGTTTCAGCCTCTCTGCTGTGGGCAGGGTTGCCAACCACTAGACCAGGCTGCCCACAGCCCCATCCAGCCTGGCCTTGAATGCCTCCAGGGATGGGGATGATTTCATGTGGTCCTGCAACCCTTCTGCTGTCTGCCATTTTTGCCCACTCTTTACAGTAATCTTCATATCTGAGAATCTAGAAGCTGTATTTACCTCTAGTGCAACACTGATATTTATACATAAACTCTGCGTTAATCACAGCGTATTTATTTTACCCTGAATTTCAGAAACAATTTACTTGATACACTCATATTCCATGATAATGTAAAGTATTAATGCATCCTCTCTTCAAAAGACATCTACAATTTTGAGCCTTTCCTGACAGTTCCATGATGTTTATAAAGGCATGTTCAGGATGAGCCAGAATCAATGGTTACTGAAAAGGCAACAACTGCCAACAGAAAGATTGATGTAAAATCTAGAGACAGAAAAGATTGTTTAACATTATTTCACATGGTAGATTTACTGTCAGACACTCTTGAGATGGGATGCCACATTTGTGATCAAATGTTCCCAGTGCTGTGGGGCGAGTCAGAAGGCATTAACTCTGAGGTCTTGCATGAGCTTTGTTAAAATGGTGTATTTGTAGAAAGTGATGAGAAGATGTCCTGATTAGCCAGACTGCACACATCTTGGAGAGCATTAAATGAGCATCTGGTGCATAGTGCAGATCCCTTTGATCATTCTAGATCGTTGTGAATGAGGAAGAGGAAATTCTAATGAGAATTAGTGACCTTTTTTTTTTTTTTTTAATTTCCCCCCCAGCAGATTTCTGGAATTTACTGGAGTTTACTATTTCTGATTTCATTTTAAACAGCAAGATAAGATCTATTTCCATTTATACACAAGAAGGCACAAGCATTACATGTAGCTGGGATTCAGCCTAAAGCCTTTTCTAACATCTGTTTTGTTTAACTCATTCTATCATTGTTTCATGTAACACCATCTCTATTACAAATAAACAGAGTATTTTCAGTATAAGAAATGTAAAAAACTGTAGAAAAATGTTGAGATGATGATCCTCTTTGACTCCTGTTACCTCTGGTATGACAAACCTAGCATGGTAGGAAAAAATAAGAAGTATTTTACAGGCTGAACTCAATAAGCAATAGAAATTCAGGAAACTCAAAAATGATGAAGAAAGCTGAAATAAGGTACTCTCAAACTAAGTGGAAGATCATACTCAATAAGCATGACCACTCCCATGTATGCTTAGCCCAGTCTTTGGTCTTCATTCATGGTAGGAAAGGTGGCTGAATGCACTGGTGCTGGAAATCTCACGGGCTGTAGTAATTCTCACTAAGAAGGACATTTATAGATGTTGAAGTTTATATGACACAATGGCAGTTGATAAGCACATGCTTGTTTCAGCTTCAAGGTTAGTATTAACGTGCAAGTAATATCTTGTATAGGATGAGTACACGAAACATCCAACTAAACTTTAGTTTGAATGATCATTTTGAAGCAATTTTTTTCTAATTCAATAATGTTTATTAAAAACATTTTTTTTTGAGTGTGTCAGAAATGTGTTGCAGCAGGGCTAACATATCAAAGTATGTCTGCTCTATTGACCTTCTGTCTCTGTTAGAACTTTATAGCACTTTATTCAATTCAGGTAATGAACATATGTCATGATTTCTAGCATAGTCGAGTCTGCAAATGCTGGAAGAGAAGGAATTAGGTTGTTGGGGAGGGGAAACAGTTAGGACATCTGACTTGAATTGACCAGTGAGGTATTTCATACCACATACATCATGCCATGGCCCTCCCCCAGCTTTCCAGTGAGGTGGAGGGGGAAGCCGCAGTTTTCTTTTTCCTTCCTCTTCCAGGCTGGGCTTTTGTGTGGGTGAGAAATCACCTTTCTCATAAGTCACTTGTTCCAACTGTCAATATTATTACCCTTTTATCCCTTTTACATTTCATTATCTCTTGTTCCTTAGCTATCTAAATAAAATAGTTTTATCTTAACTCCCAAGTTCTACCTTTTTTTTCCTTCATCCTGCTGGTGGTACACCTGCAGGCTTAGGCCTCTCCACATAGCCTGGAGAGGGGGGTGAGTGAGCAACATGGAGAGCTATCGTGGGTTAAACCACAACATATCATATGGAAAACAGCTGGTAATTGCTATCGATACAAACAGTACCCTTGCTACCAACCCCATTTTCCTGTCTTACCTGGTAGTGCTGTTATGGGCTCTAATAGATTTCCAGGAAGCATTCATGTCTATACTGTAGGCAGCTTGATGTTACTGCAAACAGATTGCATAATGGGCTGAGATGTTTATGCCTAATTGTGATATTTAACTTTGAAAAAATTGTAAAAAGCCTTGGATTCTGTAGGGAGAGGTCTATTGTTATTTAAATAGAATCAATCCTCTGCTGAGCTAGTAAAAGAGCAGTATTCTCTTCTCAAATTCTTTTCCTAACCTGGTGGTTTCTGTAGTGTTTACTTTCCCCCATCTGCAATAGGAAGTGTTTCTCCTGGGAATATCTAGTAGGAGGCAACATATAGATGTAACTGAAAGAATTTCCGTTGTATTTGAAGTCAGTATGCATTAATTAGCAATGAATACAGCCTAGATAAAATATTTATGGAAAAAAGCAAAAGTAAAATCCTACTATTATCTAATGATTTCACAAAGCAAACAGTTACAGTAAGACTTTTCTAGACCGAGCTAAGGAAGAGATTTGGAATTTTTGTGAAGTAACTTGTATATCCATGCATTCTTATTGACAGATGGCTGATATTTTATTTAAAAANACCTGGTGGTTTCTGTAGTGTTTACTTTCCCCCATCTGCAATAGGAAGTGTTTCTCCTGGGAATATCTAGTAGGAGGCAACATATAGATGTAACTGAAAGAATTTCCGTTGTATTTGAAGTCAGTATGCATTAATTAGCAATGAATACAGCCTAGATAAAATATTTATGGAAAAAAGCAAAAGTAAAATCCTACTATTATCTAATGATTTCACAAAGCAAACAGTTACAGTAAGACTTTTCTAGACCGAGCTAAGGAAGAGATTTGGAATTTTTGTGAAGTAACTTGTATATCCATGCATTCTTATTGACAGATGGCTGATATTTTATTTAAAAAAAATAAAAAATAAAATAAAATATGTGCTTGTAGCTGTTCTCAGGACAAAGTCACTAGCAGCATTTTGCATCACTTTGAAAATATTTAAGAGAAACTGATATATTTCTGACCTGTATCTCTATTAGTAAAGGTCTGTGCTTGCCACATACTGCTTCAAGAAGAGAGGCAAGATACCTGAAATTCAACTGCTGTGAAATCGCCTGGCATTTTCTTATATCACCCCAACACACTTCATGTCTGTATAAACTTTCATTACTAAGAGTTACCTGAAATCTAGTATTAGTTATATCTCCTAGAAAGTGTACTTCAGCATTTACAGTTCCAATTCAGAATAGTGTTGCCCAAAATCTATCCTCCACCTTTTACAGTTTTAACTGATTCCTTAGTTTCAGTGGTATCTCATCTCAATAAATTTACTGTGTGGCGAAATTACACTCTTAATCTCATGTTCAGATTAAACTTTTTGCTCGTTACCACTGGGAAGACTCTAGTGCCTCTTCAGTGCCTTCTCTTCTCCAGACTGAAAAGTCCCAACTCTCAACAGCATCTTCACATATGGCACATACTCCAGTTCCGTGTTCATTTTTGTGGCCTTCTGTTGGATGATCTCCAGCATATGTATGTCTCTCTTGTACTGCGGTGCCCAGAGTTGAACCCAGCATTTCAGCTGTGTCTTGCAGTGGCTGAGCAGAGGGGAAGGGTCACCTCCCTCCACCTGCTGGCAACACTCAGCTCCAGACAGCCTTTTGCATTCTTTGCTGTAAGCATGTCTCATTGTCAGCTTGTCCCACCAGGTCCCCAGCCTGTACCAAATGCTTGGGCTTTTTTAAGGGCTGTGCAAATTGCTGTGCTCTCTGTGTACATACGTACACTGAACTGTTTTTAAAACATCATGAGTTCTCCAAATGCAGGACTTTGTATTTGTTTTTGTCGAATTTATTTCTCTTGTTTGAATGTAACATTTTACCATTCTAGGTAATTTCGTCTTCCTATTACTATGTAATGTCATCTTCTTCACTTGAAGAATGAAGTTACTTAATTTTGTGAATGCATGACTTCTAAAAATGTAGTGCTTAGATATACTCTTCTGTGAAGACTCTTAGAAGCATCTTTTAGATATGGAAAATCATGCATATACAAAAAAGCAAGAATTTATAAAGCTTAAACCCTATAATTTTGAGTCTATCATTCAATCTAAGAGTTCTTCACATCATAATTTCAGTGTTTAATGACAGGGTTGTTTATTCTCTGAGCAATGCTGAGAAGTGACTGAATGCTTGGCAATACCACATAAGTTAATCAAATGGTAGAAACTTTGTGTTTAATATATTGGTGATATGAACTGGCTTTATAGTCAGTGAAACACAGTGGTTTTATCCAAAGAAGCTATGGCTAGTGGTTGTGGTGTTTGAATTCTTTTTTCCCCCACTTAAGCTGAATAAAAATAAAACACCCTTTATGTTACATTTACAGGGTTTTCTGAAGCTATTATAATCACTAGGGAAGTAAGTTTGCCTTCTAAGACTTTCTGGAGTATGTTTGTTTGTTTGCTTGCTTTTGGTAGGGGATGGTGTTCTGGATTTTAATTCAACTTTTAACATTATTTCCTCTTTAAATGCAGTCCACGGGCCATTTTTGTAGATGTTGTTACATTATCAGTACATGAAAGGCATGAAGGGACTTCTGCATGGACTTCTTTCCTGATATAGTTTTAAGAAATGCCATTACCTCTACTTGAATTTTTTTTCCCAGAAGGATCAGGCTGAAGTTTTAGGTGAGACAACACTGGCAATGCCTAGCATGTTAAGAAGTCAAATCCTGTCATGTGGACACACAATAGTTTACTGCAGTGTTTATGAACTCTTGAAGTTTTAAAAACAGCTAGGTAATGGCTGAGGACGGAGCAAGTTGCACAGCCCTTACAAAATAACAGTAGCTGGGCTTTTTCTTGGATTTTAATATACTAATCTAGAAAGTACAAATGTCTCACTGAGACCTCTTTGTGTAGTACAGCCCTCTTTTCTCAGGAAGGTCACAAAAAGAGAGTTGATGGATGGTTGAGTTTCCCTTTGTATCTCATGAGACTATTAAAAATGTTAATCTAAACCTTTTCAGATGTCTAGGATGCTAAGCTAGGAAAAGTAGGAGGGTGATACAATGGAGGAGAGAGGGGAGGGAAAGGTTAAGCTTATTTGTGAAATGCCAAGTTGTAAGCAGTGTACTTTTGCTCAAGTAATATAATGAACAATCTGGCATTTAGCTTGTATGGAATACAGACTAGAAGAACAAAGTGATTTGGGCATATGTTTGTGCTAATCTGTAAGTTACTATCCTTTCTTGTTCTACATGAAGTCCTTAAACCAGAAGATGTAACATGATTGTGTAAATTGTTTAGAATTTATGTTCCTTATGCATTCATCTGATCATCTTCCCATCTCTCCTTCTTTGAAAAACATTTGAATAACGAAACAGTCTGTTTCTTTTATGGTAGTATAATCTATCCTAGCTGAAACCTTTAGAAAAAGGTTTGGGAAAATATAGATTCAGAACATATAAACCTGTTACTCCATGGTGTCATAATCAAACTGCAGAAACCAAGGACTGAGTTATGGCTCTTCTAGTTGTTACTCCAATTTACATTCTTTGACTTTTGGTTCCCTTACTTTCAAGTGTTTTGCTACTTTGGGGCTACTAGAATGAGAAAAGCCAGTCATATCAGAGTCACATTTGTTAGCCAGAAGCTTCCTCACATCTGACTCCTTTCCTCCCTCCATCCACATTAAATGGCACGTTCTGCTGAAGCACAAAGTTCTGCAGTGCTGTGCACTGTTAATGAGCTGATAAGAGGTGCACCTTCTTTTGTTTTCCTTGAGATGTCTAGAGTGACATCAGTGAAGGAGATTTGGTAACGCTATCTCCCAAAAACATCTGCTAAAGCAGAGCCTAAAGGCATGCACTGCTGAAATAAGCAATAGTCTTTATATTATCTTAGCAAACATCTAGTGTCAGCTTCAGACTGGTTTGTTTTTTTTTTTTTCCCTTTGAGAAGACAGTCAACATAATACAGTGATTCTACAGATTTTTCTTATTAAATATATTGTGTACCGTACCTGTCATACAAATATGTGATATCCAAGCCATTGGTTCTTTCAGAAAAGGAACTTAGAAGTTAGAATGAAAATGGAATTGCATTAATGCGATTGAAGTATCATGTAAACACACAAGTAGACAGCTGATAATTTTCATTTTACTTCTAATATCTGTCCTGCCCTTGATGCACCACAGTTCGAATTAATAATACTCTGACAATGACAACAAACAGATTTACTGGCATGCATAATGCAGAGGGCAGTTACAACAGGTATAAAACATACTAAAGAACATCAGACAAAAGTAAGTGAGAGGTAAGTAGAGTTGTAAGACTATTTTCATATGCAGAAGGAGGATATGTGATGAATATAAAATATTTAGGCTATACCTTGATTTATGCCATTCATATGAATGAAATCAACAAAAGCTGCAGTGTTTTTTGTACATTCCCAGGTCTTAGCAGGTCAAGAGGAATTACCAGCTAATTACTGATTTCATATAATTGCAGAATCAGGTAAGTTGGAAGAGTCAGCAGGAGTCCAGCTAGCCTAGCCTCCTACTCCAAGTAGGTTCAGTTAGGTTGTATTGCTCAGGGCCCTGCTGCATTGAAATTTGAGCGTCTGCGTGGATGAAGATGCCACAGCTTCCACTGGCATCCTGTTTCAATGTTTGACTGCCTTCACAGTGGTCAAAGAAGTTTTGCATTATATTATGTCAGAATTTCCCATGTTCCAACATGTGCTTGTTACCTTTCATCCTATTGCCACGCACTGGTGAGAAGAGTCTGTCTCCCTCTTCCTTATACTTCCCCATTCCCATGAGATGGTTGAAGCCATCAGCAGAGTCTCCCTTTCACCTGTTTCTTAAGGCTGATGAACCACAGATCTCTCAATAACATTCTTCTGCCGTGGCCATCATGGTGACCCTACAGTGAATTCATCTCTGTACACCAGGGTCTGTCCTGTGCCAGGAGCCCAGACCTGTAGCCTGCATTCTGGTGCGGTCTCAGTGGTGGTATGGGGATTGCTCTGCTTTCCCAGGTACGGTGCTGCTCCTGGCAACCAACTGCCCTACAGGGCCTCTTGTGCAGAGCATCTTGTCATGCCCATACCAAGGCTACACCTCCCCAGGGCTACAAAGTGAAGGGCCTTGCTGAAACAATAAATGCAATGCCCACTACTGTCCCCTCCCGAACCCAGCCAGTCACATCATCACAGAAGGAGGTCAAGGCTTCACTTGGTAGATTTCCAGGAGCACAAGGGTATTGTGGATAAAGAGTCCATCTTCCAGAGTGGTGTTCTGGTTGTGCCATGTGTGAGCAAAACAATGCGAGGTTAATCGTGATAAAAGAGAACCGTCTATTTCGTTCGCTGTGCCATGTTCTAGCATGGAGTTACCTTCTCACTTGTTTTGTACTTAAACAGAACACCTCTTTTATGGTTTATCTTGCTTTGTGTAAGTGAAAATTTATTTTTACACAACCACATCTCTATTTTTTAGATACAATATTATGAAACAAATTAAACTAGAACAAAATCTGTTCTGTCAGGCTGAGTTTATGGTAATAGAAGTCCACAGTAAAAAAGTTCATACACCTCACAAGGTGCTGTTAGGTCAGCTGAGGCTGGCTACTGTCTATTGCTTTGTCCCAAACCCAATTGAATTGTCTCCTGTTTGTATTGGTTTTAGAAATAATGTCAGTTTTAAGCCAGCCTGAATGTGGGATTTTCTTTCCTTTCTGTAGATCGGGTATATATGCTGTGAAAGAAATATGTTCATTGTGTATTGTGTTTGCCATTGAAGTACATCTTTCTTTTTTATTACTTTGTTTATCCATTAAAAGGCAGTAAGCTCCCCCTCACCTTGTATTTGATTATTAGGATTTTATGCTTTTCTATCCATAAACACATCAAGGCACAGAGGTTCAGCAGGATAAGTTTCGGTAGCCATGATCTTTATCTCTGAATTCTCTTTCTGGGATAAGTGAATAGACAATAGAAGGATAAAAAAGGTAGACAATATACGTGATAATACCTTTTTTGAGGAGTGATTTGTAGGTGGTTAGTGAAAAATAAGGAAACAAAGCCTAATGTATTTGGTTGGAGGAAAAGATGCTGCAACCTCTCCAAAGCTGCTCATGTTCCTCTTGAAGACAATTAACTACTCCTGTCAGACTTGAGTTCCCAGAAGGGCCAGTGCAGTGGTATTTTATTAACGATGCTCTGCAGTAAAATGTGTAATGAATTGTGCTGCTTCATTAAACACAAAAACTTATTGGTTGCTAAGGGTGAATGTTTCTCTAGTAAGCTCTTGCTGAGGGTAACTACCTCACCGAGCATCCGTTCAGGTTTTTTTTTTTCATACATAAGGCATAGTCAGGAGCTCTCCAGAACTGAACTTTGTCTAAATCTATGTGTGTTGAGTGTTTTAAAATTTGTTGTTCCTTTTTCCTTTCTTTAATGTTTCCTTCCCAAAGAGAGATAAATGCATGTTGCTTTCAGCTTGCTTACTACACCAGCCTAGACCATACCAGCCCACTCCTATGCACATCTCACTATTCTAGGAAAAAAGTGGTAGCTGTTACGCTTCTCCATTGTATAGATCCAGTAGAAAGTACCAAATGAACAACAAGAATGTTTAGTATTCTACTGGGAAGATTTCCAAAGGCTAAGGCTAACAACAAAGTTGCTATTTTCCATTTCAGTATGCAGGCAATATTTATTCAGAGATTAGGTTTAAATACACCATGCAATTTTGGGGCAAACACCAGGCATGACACCTACATATTGTGGCATTGCAAGAACGTACAGTTCTGGATTAAAAAGCTTCATATGACCTAGATGCAGAAAAATAAATTCCTGTGCTCTCTGTGAAGTAACTGTGGTTGAACTGAAGATACTGTGACACTGTCTGACACTGGAAGAGACAATGTTTGGGAAGTCTCTCAGCCTACTGACCTGCCTGGTTGCATAGAACCTCCCTCCAGGTGCTGAGTGTGTGGTGGGAAGTAGGAGGAAGTGGGACTGAGTCAGATCATAGAATCATAAAATCATAGAACGGCTTGGGTTGGAAGGGACCTTAAAGACCATCTAGTTCCAACCCCTCTGCCATGGGCAGGGACACCTCCCACTAGACCAGGTTGCTCAGAGCCGTATCCAGCCTGGCCTTGAACACTGCCAGGGAAAGAGCGAAGAGGATCACTACAAACTTGTTCATCCAAAAAGGCCATTCAGTAGATGAATTGTGATGAAGTCTTCTGTGTGTTTCTTACAGATTGCCCTGAAAAATAACATTGGAATACCACAGTAAGATTTACCAGTCTAATAGTACATAAATTCTGTTTGAGCCTCATGAAAAGTTTGTTCTCATAAGATTTAGTATTTTGCCTCTTTCATGGAGAATTGTGGCTTGTAATGGTTTTTCTCAGGCAATTAGAGAAAGCTTGACACATTCATATTGTGTGTATAAAGTCAGCAGATGACAATTATATACCTACAGTTTAAACTGNAATGTCACTTTTGATGCATGTCTCCAACAGCCTATACACCAGCAGCATTCTTCAGCAAATACTGGGGACAGTCAGCAGGCAGTGTACATGAGTGCCACACCAATTCAGTGCCACATAAATAGTGGTGGTGCTACATAGCTGATATTTCTAAACTTTATTACAAATGCTCAAATATTTTTAGATAATTTCTATCAAAATATCAGTGCCAAATTGGAATGGCTGTTTGTGATAAAGGACAAATGAGCTGCAGTTTCAGTTTTATAACTGTATTTTAGTACTTCTTGTTCTAGTGTTTTCTACTGGAAAAATCTCAGATATTTTCATGTAAATCCAATGGACATTAAACTGATCAAGGTTGCTGAAAACCTTT
>VXAV01007168.1:153296-167083 GCA_013399715.1 Alectura lathami | reverse complement strand
ATTTTTTTTTTAATAAAAATGGTTTTTTGGTGATTTTTTTTTTTTTTTTTTTTTGTGGTTTAGATATATTTTTTCTATGTTCCTTGCAGCTAGAGCTATAGATGGGAAAGAAATATCTTTAGAGGTAGAACAGGTAGGAAGACAAATATAATTAATGTTTTTCAGATTCTGATCAGATAACTTTTGGTAGATAGCTGTCTTAGGCATGTCATGGTGTAGTAAGTTTGACACTTGTGTAAGGCAGGAGCCATCATTCTGTTACCTTTGATTACAAAACATATCACATACTCTTGTGAATAAACTATCTAGACAATACCATGAAATATTACCTATTACTACACTCTGAGAGTTCATTTTTCACATTGCCCCAGAGCTTTATGAATTATTTCTGCTAGACATGAGACAATATTCAGAATTTCTTTTACTTATTGGAACTTAGGACTGAAATTATTCCAGCAACCGAAGGAAAACATTTGCTATTCTAAAGCCTGCTGTAAGATCCTTGGGTTGAAAATCATCTCACCTGGGTTGGGATTTGTACAACATGGACACATCCATCAGTTCTGGTCCTCTGAGGCACCCTTCACATGAAGGAGGCTTTATCGTAAATACTTTTATGATACAGTTTTTGGGATCTGCTTTGCACTTGTGCTATCTGAGAAGACAAAAGCTGTTATTTCTTTACCTTGATGCTGAGAGACCTCACTGAGATGGAACGCCTGGGCTTCCAGGAGGCAGGCTCGCTGAGACTGCTACTGTACCTTCACAGCCAACTGAGAAGTTAGCAAGTCCTCTTCAAAAGCATTAGTACTACATTCTCTAGCTGCACTGTCTTTCTTTGCCATTTAGGATTTTACTGGGAAGACATTTGAAGGCTTCTTGTTTTCTTGTTGTGTGTTAGTTGTCAGGGTCTGGGTTTGTTTTATTTTTCCCAAGCTGCATCTAGGATTTCAAGCAGCAAAACATCATGGCTGGCTATTTATAGCTATGGAGGTAGAAGATCTTTTCATAGTGGAGCACAGCTTCAGATGGAGGCAACTGAGAAGTCATTGAACTTAGCAGCTGTGCAGCTGCGTCACCAAAACCCCTCGCGCTGCCCCATTATTTTCCTTGGCGATTACTTCCTTTAAGAACTTGTTTTTTCCTGACTGTGCCTCAGCTGGCTGTTTGCAGAGGCCAGGCTGGTGTTTGTTGAAGAAAGAAAGAGTGAGCAGTTGCTTCTGTTATTCTCCAGAGAGCTTTACAGGGAAAATGCTGCTTAATATTGACATATTCTCACAGTCTCCAGAGAAGCCCTTTGACAGAGAGGGGAAGAGGAAGGGAGCAGGGGAGCCCTGCTCTGTCTGACCTTTCTCTCCAGAGGACAAGAATCAAAAGAGAAAAAATAAATATCTTTTTTTTTTTTTTTTGCTTGTGACTGTCAGAGCCTGAAGCTCTACTTACCTATAGCAGCCTATCCATGTGCTGCCCAAGCATCAGCTTACTGACAGTGAATTCACTGTTGAGCAATTTTAGTAGAAAAATGAAATATAGCATTGTCCTGCGTGTTTGTCAAAAGGCAGAGGACTGGACTAGCCAGCAATACCTTCTAAGCAACTCTGCCCTAGCTGCTGGTGGTTCTTCTTTCTGCTCAGGTTTACACCCCATGGCACGACCCACACCATTTTCTGCACCAAGCCGTGTCTGCTGACTCAAGCACTGGGAAGGTCTGGATAAGAGACTGAGCCTACCATTTGTGGGACACCAAAGTTTTTGCAAAAATAATCTGCTACTGTGGGAAGAGGGATGGGAACAAACACAGACCTGGATGTTTTCCCCAGGCCTCTTCAGACTAATGAAGATTACAGAAAACCATGTAAATAAAGGCAATAAAATAAAATAAACATGCTACACCCCCCTTCCCTTCCATTTTTGGGTCTTCTTCCTACTTCAAAGCAATCCTCAGACTTTAGTCATAGGTGTGGATACAGAGAGGATACCCACACTATCCATATGCATCACCTCTGGGATAAGTTCTGGATCTTGCATGTCTTTGAACACAAGTTCCTGGCTAGTGTTGCCTGAGCAGAGGTAGCATCACTTTCTATAACCTGCAATATCTTCAGGTTAAACAAATTTTTCATCAGCCTACTGCCCTAGTATTATGTTATGGATGTGAAATGCTCAGCAAGCACTCCAGTCTTCAGAGCTTGGGAAGAAAAAAATCCTCTTTCTTCCAGATTCCTGCTAAACCAACAAAGTCTCAAGTAAGAAACAAGCAGTCAAAACACAAAAGAGTGGGAGACTGCTGTCTGGGACATAAGGTGGTGCAGAATAGCTGGTGTAAAACCAGTGGAGAACAGAGCAGCTGCAGAGAAGGACAAAATGCAAAAGTGCAGAACAGTTGTGGTGGAAGAAAACATGCAGAAGAGATCTGTAGAGAACAGCTGCTGTAGGATCAGCTAAAACAGATATATAGAAAGGAGGGACTGCTGGCTGTGTCAGTGGTTCTGCAGAACAGATACACAGCAGCAAGCAGAGAACAAGTTATGTAGAAGAGCTGCCATGCATTAATTTTCTTTTGTGACCATGGAGGTTCAATAGCTCAGGTTTCTGCAGCCATTTCAAGCCATTTAGGTTGCCCAGAGGCCAAAATTCCTGGAGCTGCAGTGGGTAAGGCTGTGCTATGCAGCCACAGCCTGCAGAACCCCAGTTTTCCTTGCCTCCCTTTTACATGCAAGATGGGTGTAAAGGAGCTCAGTGGCAGGGGTGAGCCTGCTCCAGTGCTGTGCAGCTCCCTGTCTGTGCTGCTGGTCTGCAGAACAGAAAATCCCTGAAATGCTTACATCCTTTGCATTGTTAACTGCTGGCATCAGTAGGTGCTGACGCTAGCTTATGACAAAGCAATGAACCTTTGCAGGTCTGACCAGTGTCAAGTTTAAGTGGCAATTAATAAAATCTACTCTCATATCTTAGCAGTTAAGGGTCACACCACAGCTGAAGTGACACAGACACTATTGCGTCCAAAGGAAATGACTGCTTGTTTTCTAAAAGAACCTCATCAGGCCCTTTTTCCCTCAGAGTAAAATCTGCTCCAATGCAAAGGCACTTGAGACTGTTAAATGTGTGAGCTCTGCAAGATTGTCAGAAAGAACTTAGAATAAAAAGGAAGTGAAGGAAGTGTTGGTGGAACACAGCGGTTTTAGATGAGTAAGGAAACAGCCTTTTCTCCCCTCAGTAGTGTCATGACTTAAAGGCCAAGGAACTGTATTTCTTAAATTTTAATGCTGCTTTGTCACATTTAGACTCTATTCAGTATTATTGTAACAAGAGTTGTTAAGCAATGTATTTCAAAGTCATTATTCTGTTATAAAGGTCCTCTTACAGGAAGAAGCACCATAGAAGTGGCTAATCACTCTATTAATCTTCTTAATATACACTCAGCTGGTCAAAAATCTGGAAAATTAGTAACAAACTTTTGGAAATACTTTAAGTTGTCTAATATCAATCAATGGATACAGACAGTCCAACACCCTGCACAAACTCTAAAACAGTAATCGTAACTTGGTACACACCTATGTATGAGCTTGAATTTAGCCAGGGCAGTATCCTTCTGAATCCCAGAGTTATCCTAAGTTCAGAACACTCTTATGCTTTTTGCCAGCTTGGATACAAAGATTGTAACTCACTGGAAATGACTTAATCCCTCTGAAAAGGGAATACTCAGCAGATGTGACTAAGTTGCTTTTGTGAAAACAGCTCTCGTTTCAGCGACAGCATGGATGTCACACCACTATTAAAGGCATGGACAATAATGTGATGGAAAGAAACAACATTTATATTTAGGATTAATATAACTAATCTCTCTTCCACCTGCATAGCTACAGTCACAGATAGCCAGCAAGTAACAAGAGGATTGCTCTTTTCCACATGCCTGCCATGATACAAACCCAAACGTGCAAGACTCATCACAAGCGAGTCAGTCAGTATGCCTCAAGGTCTAGATTGTGTGGCTACCTAAAGGGAAGGTTCTAGCTGCCCCAAGGATTACACTCTGATGCAAAGATATGTTAAGTACAAACACAGTAATCAAGTCTAGTAAGAGCAGCTAGCTGTGTAAAACACTCCAGATAGACACTTGCTCTCTCTCTTTGGTAACGGTAGCAATATTCACTAAGAAAGAAGATTGTTATGCAGCTTAGGGTGTCCAGGAGATCTGGATTAAACTCTTAGCATTTTATTTGCTGGGTTTATTACGCAAGTCTCACAAGCTATTGCTGTAAAACAGGGTTAATAGTGCTTCCTTTCTGCTCCTTGTCACGTACAGGCAGGATTGAGCATAACAGGATCCCACCTAGATAGTGACACAAAGCACAATTCATAAATACGGAAAAACAAAACCAAAAACAGTGTAAATAAATGACTTGTGTGCAAAACATTTCTAAATACAGTCTAAATAAGGGCAGAATAATTATACTGTAGGGTTGCAAAGCAGACTTATAGCATCAGGGCCCAATTTTCTGAAAGAAAATTTTCTCTTAAGAGAGTCTATTCCAGTCTGACAGAATAAGAAAGACAGAAAACACTTGTTTAAAAAGAGGTTTACACCAACACTTTATTTGCGTAAACTTCAATCTCCTTACCGTAGAAACATACACGGTACAAGCCAAAAGTATTATAACAATTTTACAGTAAAGCTTACCAGTAAAATGCAAAACTAATTTGTATCAAATTTTTAAAAAACTGTGCACTTTCTCAAACTTAACTTTGTTCAGCACATTGTTTTGATTTAAGGCATTAATTCTATAAGAATCATTTACTATATTCCAAAATCGCATGACCTAGGTGTAACACTCCATAGCCTGATACCATTTTTGTTCCTTTCGATATTTACAGATTTAATCTATGCATTGACATGTAGCATACAAGCACTAAGAACAAATACAAGCTTTGCCAAAACTAGTTTCACATTGAAAGAATTATATATATATAAAAAACTCAGTTGCAATAGCATGGTTCTACTGCAGCCATGACTAATTTAAGAACAATTCCTCCTCTCAGCATGCTTCCTCACTTCTAGATGTATTTTGGTCTTTCAAAATTGAACCTGCTCTGAACTCTGCTTAAACTGGAAATGGAACCCATTTCCATTACGTACTCAAAACCTGCTTTTCTCCCCCTCCCCAGAACACAGCTCTTAAATTGCTTTGAAAGTTAATTCTGCAACACATGGCATAACCAAATTCATTCTAGCTACTATGTACAGAAATGGCTCAGGCAATTAAGTTAGTCCACCTTGTCATTAGTCAACAGGAAGTCTAATTACTGTAGCTGTAAAGGAGGTATCTAGTGTTCCAGAATAAGTGAGTTAATTACAGTGGGAGCTTCCTCAATTCTATTTACATAACAATTTCAGGCTCAATGTTAAATAGCAAGTCATCATTTCCTCTCCGAACTTCAAGTAGTAGAGGTGATTCGTTCATTACAGCCTCCTGAAGGTCACTGGAAGTCAGCAAGGGACGCCCGTTGACTTTAACAATGATATCTCCATCTTGGATCCCCCCTCTGCAAAGAAAGAAGAAACAGACAAGTATGCATTCTGCATAGCAAAGAAGTGCCAAGACTATTCACCACCCCTTCGGCTGATGTGATAAATCTTTGTGCATTCTAGTTTCCCTTAAAGGGGAATTTCATCCTTCTGTCTGCAGCAGAATAACCCACTACATGCAAAATCAGGCCTGCAATATTTAAGGACTTTCTTCTAAAACAGCAAACACATAGACAGTTAAAGTTGTCTATTTTTCTCTTTGTCTTCCTCAAAACTATGGCAAGGGTGAAGTAGAAAAGACTTTTAGCGAAGATTTAGTCCATTCATTTGCAAGAATATGTCTTTATCTCTACAGTAGGCATTTCAGCAGGTGGAAATTAAATACACTTTCAAGAAAAGTGAAGTGTACCAAACTATAAGTAAGCTATTTTTATTTTGCTGTTTAAAGGTAAGCCAGGATAGTCACCTTTATTTCCTTTGCATCTGCTTAATATTTTCTGAAATACTTTGTAGAAGTGTGTTATCTACTTTCCAACTTTTCTGTAAAATAACTTCTTCCTCTAAGATAAAGCATGTTCTCAGACAATGTCATATGTGAGTGCTATCCTGTTTAAACTCAATCCAAGTTTCTATTTATTCAACATAATTTTCAAAAATAAATTTATTTCATTGAATGCAGGTTGTTATTTAGATTTGTACAGTGTTCATGTTGCATGATGTCATTCAGAAAGTTCTGATACTGCAATACGTCAATTCAGACCTGAGTAGAATCTTAGCACTTTTTATTTTTTTTTAAAACCCAACATCACAATTTTAAATTGTTTAAATACAAATCAAGACTGCTATAACAATGTACTTGAATGTCAGTCTATAGGAGTCTGTCTGGACTTCTGCGAGTCTTTTGATTGTCTGCCTGGACTTCTGCATGGCCTTTGACATGGTTACACACCATATCATTATCTCTATATTGGAGAAATATAGATTTGAAGGGTGGTCTGCTCTTTGGATAAAGAGTTAGCTGGACAGTCACAGCCAGAGGGTTGTGGTCTATGGCTCTATGTCCAGGTGGAGGCCAGACGCAAGCAGTGTTCCCCAGGGGCCCATCTTGGGACCAGTGCTCTTCAACATCTTTATCAACGACTTAGACTGTGGGATCGAGTGCACCCTCAGCAAGTTTGCTGATGACACCAAGCTGAGTGGTGCAGTTGATACCCCTGAAGGAAGGGATGCCATCCAGAGGGACCTGGACAGGCTGGAAAAGTGGGCCCACGAGAACCTGATGAGGTTCAACAAGGCCAAGTGCAAGGTGTTGCACTTGGGTCGGGGCAATCCCAGGTGTGTGTACACACTGGGAGAAGAACTCCTTGAGAGCAGCCCTGCGGAGAAGGACTTGGGAGTCCTGGCAGACAAAAAGCTGGACATGAGCCACCAGTGTGTGCTTGCAGCCCAGAAGGCCAACTGTATCCTGAGCTGCATTAAAAGAGGGGTGGCCAGCAGGGAGAGGGAGGTGATCGTCCCTCTCTGCTCTGCCCTGATGAGGCCTCACCTGGAGTGCTGTGTCCAGGCCTGGGGCCCCCAGTACAGAGGGGATGTGGAGCTGTTGGAGCGAGTCCAGAGGAGGACCACCAAAATGATCAGAGGGCTGGAGCACCTCTCCTGTGAGGAAAGGTTGAGGGAGTTGGGATTGTTTAGCTTGGAAAAGAGAAGGCTCCGGGGAGACCTCATTGTGGCCTTCCAATACTTCAAAGGAGCTTACTAGCAGGTAAGTTTTTATGCAGGTAGATAATAGGTAGGTAATGCAGGTAGATAGCTGCCCAGAGAACCTGTGTCTGCCCCATCCCTGGCTGTGTTCAAGGCCAGGCTGGATGGGTTCCTGGGCAGTTTGATCTAGTGAGCTAGTGGTTGGCAGCCCTGTCCACGGCAGGGGAGCTGGAACTAGATGATCTTTGAGGTCACTTCCAACCCAAGCCATTCTATGACCCTATGAAGAGGAGTACTACATAATAGTATCTGTCTGGAGATTCATTTATGGTGAAGAAAATAATGTGGTCTACGTACCTATGAGATGGTGAATTTGGAACAACTTCATGTACGTAGATTCCACTTCTGACATCAGGAAAATCAGCATTATTGTGTTTCAACTCTTCTACCAAGCTAAAAGAAGAACAAAATTCTAAAGCATTTCATTTCACTATAAAAGCAGTATAATTCAAGAATTCTTATTTACTTTCTTACTCTCAAATTTATTCATTCTCAAATTTTTGTGACCAAAAATGAATGTAGCATGGCAACCACAGAGACAGTAGCACTCTCTGACCTAGGTGCTACAGGGGCAAAAGACATTCCTGCTCCAAAGAATTAATACTGGTGACAATGTAGAAATTTGCTAATGTTTTCACTTCTTTCATTTTGCACGATATTCTTAATTCATCTTTATCTAGAGCAATATTGCTTTTGACAGCTTCAGTCATCATACAGGATATCAGAACTGTGGGTTTTCCATGGTTCTTCACCCTCCTCAATTTTTCTCATATATACAATTGGTTGTGCTTGCCTTTATAAAGAAGAGAGGAACCAGCTGCAAAATAGAGACTCCAAAAACATCCCCTCATTTCTGAGGGGATCACATCATCTCAGGACTGCGTACAATGTGGATTAAAACCCACATTCTTCTAGAAAGAGAGGGTTTTAAACTACTGATGGATTATTCTGCTCTGCATTGTGGAAAGCTGAGGACCTTCAGATGGAAAGAAAGTTGAAGTGAAGCTGTGTGCAGCTATAGCATTGTATTTTTTATTGAGGAAGCTAACAAAATTAAACGACTAAAACAAACACATTGAGGGAACTAGTCTTTTCCTGAAAACAGGCCTGGAGACATCTTGCACTGCTTCATTAGCCACCATAAAACCAGTAAAATCTCACATCATGTCCGTGTCAGTTACACAGAGTTCCTCTCTATTTTGGCAGTCCTGTGATGTTAATACCATTGCACTGATTTGTTCCAGCTGAGGATCTGACCCTTTAGGGAGGACTGCAAGAGTGTAACTCAATAAATAAAGATGGCTTTACTACAACACCAGCTGGAAATTGTCTTATTTAATTTTGTAGTCTACTGCCACTTTGGAAATGCGCCTACTGCTGGGAAAGAACACAAGCATAAGAACACTCATTTGTAATCTCAGCAAATGTCCAGGTAGTGGCAAGACACGAAGCAGTATGAAAAAAGACACGAATAAAGAACTGGAGGAGCTTAACATGAAAGCATGAAGCTTTGAACTTTAGCAACTACTTTCTTTTCTTAGTGGTTAGACATGAAATCTCAGGTCATATGGCCTCCACTGGGACTGATAAAACTGCCATCAAACCCTCAGAGTCACCTGAACGCAGCCGCTTGTTTAAATGACACCTAAAAGCTGGTGCCACTCCAGACATCCTTGTCAAAGACCCAAGGAAGTACTCAGACCTTTCCTGATTTCCTTCAGCTTCCAACAGGGCATTCACCATTATCAGTATTCAGAGGATGGCTGGCAGGGATTTTTCAATTCTGAGAACACACATTTCACCCATACAACTAAAACATTCACAGACTTTACAGACACTAACACACACTTCTGGATTCTCTGAAGATTAATAGGAAAAGCTGAATGATGACGTTCTGAACCACTACTGGATGTATTTTGCCACATGTTATGCATAGTCATTCAGATTGCCTTTCTCAGATACTTACGCAGGTGTTATTGTCAGCATTCGGATGCCAATGAAACGCTTCTTGCTATCTGAAAATAACACAGAAGATGTTGAAGAAATTTAGGCAAACAATGACAAAAGCAACTACTCTGTTGACCCAGATAGCTGTCTATTAAAACATGAAGTATCATAACAAAATTAACATGAATCATACACATCTACACTGAGGTAATTTCTTTTGCTTAATCTTAGTGTATGGGTTGACAATCTTGCTCCCTGCCAATGAGAATAAGAAAGAAACTTATTTATGTTCTGCAAGAGTTTTCCTTCAGGAAAAATTCAGTGAGTTAGTAACACATGACTTCAATAAATGGCAGACTTCATAACCAACTGCCATTTCATCTGAAATTGGTCAAGACAATTTAATCATAGCATCCTCATTATAATTGTAGGATTGAGATTTAAAGAAATTAATATTTCCAACTGTCATAAGAAGGACAGCCTTAAAAAGACACAAATGAAAGGCTCACACCAGGGTATACTCCAAAGAATGAAAAACAAGTTTAAAAAAATAATAATAAAAATGAACACACAGACCTTACCCACGACTCTGCAGAATTTTAAATGCTAGAAATTCACTCCTTCAGGAGCAGCACCACATTTCTGTAGTTGGCTTTTAGTAGTCATGATATTGCACAGCTGTTTTATGAACAAATGCAGTTTGATGACTTCCTGAAGTGAGTGCTTCAGTAGTTAGTTATATCCGGTATGAAACATTATTTCCCCTTACTTGTTCCAGCATAAATATTCCACAATTTCTTTGAGCTTCTCTGTGTTCTCATGTGAGGAAAAAGATTGAAAAGGAGATGTATAGTCTCCTCTAATGCTTATTCTTTCCAAGAAAAATAGTCTCAAGTAAAAGAATTGGTCCTAAATCTTAAGCATGTCCAATACTCCCATTAGTGTCACTGAAAATGTTGCGTACTGAAACACGGGATTTATGATACTCTGAACAGTCTTATATCTGTAACTGCCATCTCTGCTTTTCCCTGAAAAGTTCTGGCTCTCTTGTATTTCCTTGTATTAGTGAAACTAATGAGAACAAAATTAGCTATAGTAAGAGAGTCAGAACTCTGATTACTCAAAACTGAAGTCTCAAAAGCGTTGGACATGGCCATGAACCAGCACACTCATAATTCTTCCCAAGCCTACATGGCATATGCAAGTTCTTATTTGCATTTTTTTTATTATTATTATTTGTTTATTTTTAAAGCTAAACATGGTAACTCTGACACCTTTCTGCAACGTAGGCAGTTAAATGATGAAGTTGTCTTCCAGAGACTGCAGTCAACCACAGAGATGACAAACTCTCTGGGGACAGCTTACTCCCTGCATTAGTTTGCTGCTGGTCATCACCTGTGCGATGCAGAAACACAAAATACACCCAGGACTGAGTGAGGAATGTTTACATGAAAGCAAATGGCAAAAGGAAGTGAAAAAATAGAGAAGAGAAACTGATCTGGAAGAAACAAAACAACAAGGGGGAGATTGGGCAAGAATGAAGAAACACAGCATTAATAATGCTGATCTAAAAGGGAATTATTTCCCCAGTGGCTAATGATACATGCAAAAAAAATAAGGCTTTGGAAAAAATAATCTGGTAACTATGGACTCACTGACAACTAAAGGTCTCACTTCACCTTCATCTCTGGACAGTTTGTGATCTTATTTCACCCTTGCTCATTCAAAATGGCCTTCAGCCCTCTCTGCACTATGAACTTGGAACACTTCAAATAATGGTTCATACTATAACAGTAACAGCCTACCGTATAAAATAAAACTAATAGCTATGAGCTATGGGTTATTTTGGCTGCAGAGCCTAGAATCCTCCTATTCGCAATCCCTGTCATTTTGCACGTCAGAAAGCTTCAGGTAAGAAAGGTAAAGTAAAGAAAGCTTCAGGCCTTTTATTTTGCAGAAGTCCATTCCATTCAATTTAACCCATGCCAAATATGTTATACAAAGATTTCATCAGCAATGAGTATAAGTGAATAAAATTGTCTACTTGTCTCAGCAGAGACTGAATGGGCACAAACAACGGTGGTAATATTTTAATATCCCAAGGGGCCTTTTGGGGGTCAGGGTTGAGTCACATCAGCAAAATAGTATGTGGCACCTGGAGCTACCACTGTCACGTTATATCTTCTCTGTGAATAAAAAGACTCAAAACCTGTCATTCTGGACATTTGTGCAACCATGAGGCAGAAGAAAAAATAATTAAGAGAACTGGAATAAAGCGAGGTCATAAATTTAAGACACACATCACCAGGTTGAAGCCCCAGCGGAGGTTAAAAGAAGGCCAATGCACTGGAACAGTCAGGTTGAACAAACATGAAATCATTGCAGCTTGAATTTGGAGCAGAGCACAGTAGAAGGAGAGATTGAAATCACATTTAGTTTTTCTANCTAGAAGCAGTTCATTATTTAAGGAGCTTTCTGTTCCACACTAAGGAAAGTATTTATTTTACTGTTAAACTTCTTTTTTTTTTATTGATGCTTCTAACAATAGCTACACAAACTAGACAGATAAATACAGACTGAAGGCAGAAGTGTTTATGACTGTTATAAACTGTGGCAAAAAGAACTGACAAATCCAAATTAAAGGCTTAGGTACTCAGACTCTTTATGAACGCAAGCATCTCTGGCACATGAGTATCCCCACCACAGCTGATTTCAGTGGGGCCAGGATATCACCAAGATCTGAGGGAAGGAACAAATCCTGTGTTTTTTATTCAAATGGCAGGCAAAACTTCCTGGCAAAACCAGGAAAACAACTCCTGCCTATAAAGCTGAATTATATGCAGCATATCGTCCATAGAAACTGTATAGATTAATTTAATCAATAGCCTTAGAAAGCCTTCTAAGCAGCCATCATTTAAGTAATGTTAGGATTAGCAAAGACATTCAGATCTTTCAAGAGGCAAGTACACAGACGTGGTAAATTGTTCATCAAAAATACATTAGAAATTACCATGTACCACCCATACCTTAGGTAACACAGAATGTTTAGATAATAATAATAATCAATGCAAATAATTTATTCACATGCCATTCTCTCCTACTTTTTCCTCGTCCCTGTCCTGTACTTAGGTAGATTATACATTTGCAGTTATAAAACAGATGGGACCTCAAGAATGTATGTCTTCTATATAAAATTGGCAGTTATCTGATCAGCTGAGATTTAAAAAGACTAAAGGTCAAACTTATTTAATAATATCCTGAGAATATCCTATATGCCAGAGTTAATCTGGAAAGCGATGTCTCCTATGGGAATTTTATCATCTTCAGGCAATACGGTATTTGGAGCAAAATGGTAATAGCATTAAACTTGTTTCTATGACCTAATTGTACCATAAGGGTGGATCCTACTGAAACTACTGAAACATAATTGAAGCAAAGTAAAACATGACAAAAACATCCCAAAAATTCTGCTTACATAAATTCCTTATGACAAGAAATAAGGTCTATACAACAAAAATGAAAGCTATTACCACAGGCCTAAAAAATGTAAACTAAATTTCAGATCTTAGGAAAATGTCTGCTAGAAGTTCTCTTCCTCTGTGCACCAAGGGCTTTAACTGATTGCTCTTCTGCTTGCAGTGGAAGTACAAGAGGTACTTAAACAAGTTAAAAGAAAAAAATTGCCAAGAACATGTCAAAAAGTGAAATTCACTAATGCTAAGAGTAAGTGTGAATCCTTTTCCTTTGATTATAAAGTAATGAGAAGGATGAAAAATCAGATGGTACATGACAATCACAAGATAAATCTTTCATTTATTTTTATTTTTTTTAAGTGGCTAATTTGCAGTAAATTTTACCTGAAAAACTTTAGGAGTTGAAGTTTTGTGAATGCTTTAAAATATGCAATTTAAATACTGAGACGAGAGTGACTGGCAGAGGAATCGCAAGGACAAACAAGNATCACCACCAACAATACAGGCTTCTTCTCTCAGAAGCCAACAAAAATGGAACAGTTAGTAACCTAGGTGAATAAACAATCTTTTGGACTTGACGGCTGAATCAGAATTATGTCAGCTACCTTGAAATGCATAATTAACAACTATTTCCATCAACTTATTTTTCAAAATCAACGAGAGAAAACAACCTAATCTGGGGAACATAGCAAAGCTCAGATGAAGGTAACCCAGTCAGAACTGTGACGGTCTCAAATCCACAGGCAGACACAACTTTAAAGCCTCCAAGAGAAGTTTGTGAAGTAAAAGTTNACATGCTCTTTGGTTCAGAGACTTTTTTTTGACTACTCATAAATCCCATCTATTTCCTTAGGAATTGGTACATGGTTTTAATTCCCCAGAGGTCTGAAGATCTATGACAATGTCCAGCTATATAGCACAAACACAGATGACCATGGCAAAAGGAAGATCATCCACCGATCATCCACACTACACAAACTATCATTGGATAACTTTTAAGAGTTTGCACCTTACTGTCCACAGTACCTCTCAACCTCCTGTTTGTGTGGACAGTATGCAAGAGGAGGATAAGCCTCCTT
>VXAV01007168.1:91596-117930 GCA_013399715.1 Alectura lathami | reverse complement strand
AAGCAAGTCTCAGTTCTTTCAGACTTGCTTCTTAGCTTTGCCATTACCTCACTGAGGATTTGTGCTCATAGGCGTGTTTGTGTAGCAGTGGAAATTTTTTTAACAAGTATGAAAATAAAGCTTGTGTGTTTTTCAGTTTTGAAAATATTTTCCTTGGCTATGAAAGTGATAAACTCAGTGGGTAAAAGTGGGCATATTTCTAGAGTATATTTCTTGGTTTATACCTGAAATAGGACACCAAACTCAATGACAACAAATCTCTCAGCTGGCAAAGTTGATGGTAGCATGAACTCTGCCAGTGAAACACTAGAAAGCTGTCATTATCTGTATCATTATATACTTCCAAAGATCTAGGCTACTTTATTGCTCCTATTATTGATTTGATGATGTGGAATAATTGATTACATATTTGTAAATTTCACGGTGTTACTGGCGTAATACCGTAGCCACTGAAAAAAACAGCCATCTTTTAGTCATTAGAGTGTTTGCCTGAGTTTTCATCAGCCTCAAACCACAATGCCCAAAGCTGAAATGCCAATGAAGGCCAATCAACAATGCCAGTGGTTTAACAGCAATCAGCAATGCCAGCTCAAAGTGTAATGGAAGTTTACAACACTGGCATCATCGTACTTGTTGTGCAACTGAGACACAGCAAGGTGGGCATACAGTAATTACACCACCTCTCCCAAAGTAAGACTTTTCTTCTGATAAGAATCGGCTTTTGGAACTGAAAAGCCCACGTACATTTATCTGGGACCCTGGGATAAATATTAAGATAGTCAGTAGATGTGCCTATAAGTTTATGCTAAAGGCATACCCAAACCACTAAGCTGCAAAGACTCCACGTGAATTCACAGTCTTATTGGTCTTTTGGGGACATACTTGCCCCCATTTTCTATTTGCTTCTCCCCAAAATTAACAGTGTCTGATGGTTAGAGAGAGCAACCTCTTTCAGTTATTCTTTTTCAAAATATTGATGAAGCAAATTTAAAACTGTTCTCCAGATTGTTTGTTAGCCTACGCTCCTTTCAATCTCATTTGCTAGTGGATGGACACCTTTATCAGAATTGCCATGTTTCTGTAATTGTTTCTGCTTCAGCCAGAAGACTGAACTGTCCACCCTTAAACTGAGAAAGTCTTTTGGCATTAGTATCGCCACAGTGATTCATGCTTTGCTTTTGCATATAAAGAAATGGTGTCTGTCTCTTCTGCTGTCATATCTGGTTTCATTCACAAGCACTAAGCTTCTCTGAGCACAGCAAAATCACAAGAATAATACAATGAATATGCTAAATCTTCCAAAAAGATTTTATATTGTTTAACTTGGGTAGACCAAAGCCCATTCAGTCACTGTAGAATACAGGACTCCTTACTAAGCATCTATTCAATGTTTTGGTATAGCCACGATTCAAAATTTCTTCATAACTCTTCAGCCTGATTAAATCCCATGTATGATTACAGTTCTGGCATTGGTCACGTGCACATCATCAATGATGGTGCCAAAGAAGCATCTACACCCTTACAAACTGACAATAAACATGTTTCCCCTACCTGTCACTCCAGTGATGTAAGCATGGTTTGTCCCTGCAGAATAAAACTGACTGAGATAATGCCCTGTGGTTGGAGGGCTAGACATAGTCTGAATCACCATCTCCTTTGGTTTATATCCACTATGCTCTGAGACGTTCACAGATGGAGTTTTTTTTATCCCTTCATAGCTTACACTGTTCTATTTGTTCTATCACAACCAGAAATACATCGAGGCCCTGCAGTGTGCCCAAAGAAGGGTGACGAACCTGGTGAAGGGCCTGGAGCACAAGGCTTATGGGGAGTGGCTGAGGGAACTGGGGCTGTTTAGTCTGGAGGAGGCTCAGGGGAGACCTTATTGCTCTCTACAGCTACCTGAAAGGAGGCTGGAGTGAGGTGGGGTTTGACCTCTTCTCCCAGGTAACAGTGATAGGACAAGAAGTAATGGCCTCAAGCTGCACCAGGGGAGGTTCAGGTTGGATGTTAAGAGAAATTTCTTCTCAGAAGGAGTGGTCAGGCATTGGAACAGGCTGCCCAAGTAAGTGGTGGAGTCTCTGTCCCTAGAGATGTTCAAGAAATGTGTGGATGTGGCACTGAGGGACATGATTCACTTAGAATAGCAGAGTTGTGTTGACAGTTGGGCTAGATGGCTTTAGAGGCCTTTTCCAACATTTATGATTCTATGATTTTGTTAAATGAAATCTTGAAAGCATGCAAGCGTGAGGGATCACAAGGGTCTCTAAGGACCCACTGCAATCCTCAGAAATAAGTACAATGAGGATAACAAATAGCAAAAGTCACCCATCTAATCTGTTTTTAAAAGCTGCAATGAAGGAGATTCTCCTTACATAGCAGATCCTAGTGCTTCATTACCCTACTATTATGAAAATACACAATATAAATCTTATTTTGCTTTCCCCTGCAGTTAAGAGCAATCTTTTCTATGACAGAGGCTTTTACTTTGTGAAGGCTGTTATATCTACCCTCAGTCTGTTCTAGACTAAACAAACATATTTCCTTCAACCCTTCTTCAAAGTTTGTATTTTCTAAACTTTGTATCAGTTTTATTGTTCCTCTTTGTACTCTAATTTGTCAACATCCTTAACATCCTTTTTTTTTTTTTTTTTTTTTTGGTGTCTAAACTGGGCAGAGTTCTTCTCCCAAGGTCTCACTGGACAGAGACTCATTTTCCTTGTGGACCATAACACTTTACTGATTTGAAGTTTGCCAGTTTTGCACTACTGTCCTCGATAATGTTTTCAACCTCAGCCAATTTGTCATATTCAGCAATTTATAGACACGTAGATTTCTTCAAATCATTTACAGAGGCCCTTTATATATATATATATATGCAGGACTCTGAAATCCTTTCTATTTTGATAGTGTGAAGTCCCAATAACTATTTTATAATTTTTAGTAAACCACTTGTTCAATTTATAGAGATTTTCAGACCACATTCCATACTCTCTACAGGAGAATGTATGATGTGACACACCTAGTATGGCATTTATGATCTAACCTTCATCTACTGTCCCATTAAAGTAGTTATTCCAGCAAACACTTTGACATGTCAGCACTAAGACCATTTACCATTGTCTTGGTATTACTAATGCCAGTGGCAGGCTCACACCCTCACACCAGTGGCATACAACATCTTGTGGTTTTTTATGTTTGTTTTTTTTTTTTTTTTAATAAATCTCACTTTTGAAATCCTTGGGGTCTACAGGAAAGGTGGCTACCTAAATTAGTGCTACAGATTTCACAAACTGTAAGGACAACACTAATCTAGGAATTGCAAAGTTGTCAAATCCACATAGTAGACAGTTTGCATTTTTGTATTGAGCTATAATAATAAAAATGTCCACCTAACAGCAGGCTCTTGCAACTGAATCAAATTTGGAAATTGTTTGGGAAAGAGTGTATGAAGTAAATCTGTAAGAATATATTTTAATAAGTTCAATTACTTTGAACTTAGACATAAGTACATACAGTTATCTCTAAGTGATTATACAAGTCTCTGTAATAGTAAAACATTTTATTTGTATAGTGAGTTCTTTCAGGGAGTTTTATTAGTTTGTTTTTATTCATGGAAGATGAAGTTAAGGAATGAACATGATTTTAATGTGAAGTGTGGACTAAATGAAACATGATACTCAACTCCACCCAGAAAAGAAGAACCATCATTCCTTAAAGGATTGAGCATTTGAAAAGGAGAAAAATAGCTGCAGGTTATTTTTGGGTGTTTTCTAAAATTACATGAACTTAAACCACCTTTTTTTCTCATCATTTATTCAAAAGCATTGCCTAAGGACATGGATGAATTTAAACACTGATATATCACCACACGCCATAGCATGGAACACAGCAACTAAGCATGCTAGTGACAATTCAGACATTGGCCAAGATTGCTTCCGTATCTGAGATGTTTATCTGACTGAACCTGTAGCCCTGGGGAACTCAAGGGTCAAAACTCCCATACGTCATTCCTGAGGTGTAACAGTTATCTTGCTTTTCATATGTCTTTTTCTACAGTGATCCAGTCCACCCTCTGCTATATGAAAATAAGATTTACAGTCACTTTAAGCAAAATAAAAATAGTTCTAAAGATCTTCACGTGAATTGTATGTTTGCAAAAAATATAAACGTGAAGAATTTCTGGAGTAAGGGGATAGAAGTATTTAAGATCTTGAAAACAGGTTATCCCAAATCTTTGTTCTACCATCTTCTCACTTTTTTTTTTTTTTTAACCAAAGACTTCATCAGGGAATATAGCTAATGAATGCTTCAGTCTTAGCAGCCTACATATTCTTCAGTTAACAATTTCAGCCTTTTCATTACAGATAGTGGTTTTATTATTTTCTTGCTACAACGTAACTAATTGATACAGAGAGAAAAATTTATACCACTTTTGAAGAAGCAATGAAGATCGTAAAGATAACTTTACTTTCCAGTGCTTGTCTAGTTCACAATTTTAAACATTTTCAGTCTGAAAGGAACTATTTGAATAATTTATCCAAAACATTGACACTTGATTTTCATTGTTGAGGTGGAATAAAGCCAACAGAAGCAGTGCAATAACACTGTATTAGATTTAAAAAAAAAAAAAAAATGAAAAAGAAAAAAAAAAAGAAAAGAGAGAAAAATAAAGTGAGGCTCTCCAAGTGTTCCAAGACTGTTTTCCTTATGTTTGAATTCTTCAAACTACTTTGACCACAATGGAAAAACACTGCTGAATATCCCACACACATTGTTACTTTAATAAAATACCAGACTTAGACACATATTCTGTTGTATGCTCACAAAACTATTTTAAACTAGCTAAGTGACATTGAGGATATATGTATTGGCTTAATCTGAACCTTTATATTAAGCTGTTTCAGCTAAAATTACAAAAGCATACATGAAAATATGCCTCAATAGCACTTTTGAGAAATAGAAATCATTCACATTTTCGCTTCTAACTTAATTCAGGGGAATTGAAGACTCAATTTTACAATTTCCTGTCTTACAGATATTCAAAGTTAAATGCAGCATAATTTTATCCTTCAATGATGGTCTATCAGTCAGTTATTAACAACCTGTGCAAATTTTCTGCATAATGTAACAAAAGAAGTGAAGAGTCCAAGCAGAAATTTTTAAAACTGCACTACAGTCAAATCATCCAAATATCAGCTTAATGAAAATGTCAGAAAAGCAGACAGTATCATGACTTGTGATATGTGGTATGGAAGAAGACTCTAATTACGTATATACAAATAAGGCAATGAAGGGTTACTTTTTCAGCAGATAGAAAAATAAATAAATAAAGTTCTGTAAGATCTTGAATGAGAAGGAAAGAGAGAGAATGCTCTCATAGCCTTCTTCCAGAACGAGCCCTCTCTAATGGGCCTTATCATCCAAATCCTGCAAAATGTGTCCTACTGTAACCATCCAAATCCTGCAAAATGTGTCCTACTGTAACCCTCTTTCCAGTAGAGCCTCTAATACTTCACAGAGCAGTGAAGGGGAGAGAAGGGTCATGGAGAGGACAACCAAGGAGGAGGATTTGCAGGAATACACCAAAACTTGGGCATCCTGCGGAGTTGTGCACGGCTCAGTGCAGACAGGATGCTGGGGAAGTCTGTCTGATTTGGCCATACCCACAGAACCCGCTGCTCCTTACTCCCACGGGAAAGGAGCCACCCAATGGAGCTGCTCTATCTGCTGGGAGGAAGAGTGGGTGCCTCAGCCCGCATCCAGTTGCTGTTTCCCCGAGTCCATTCGACCTGGACCTTTATGCAGGACCTCAGCATTTTACTCTAATCTCCTGTGGCAAGGGAATGTCATGTTAGATCTGGACCTAGAGCCAAATCTCAAATTGTTAATTTAACCCAGAACTGGAGCTTTATTTTAATAGAATTTAGCTGATTTATGTGAACTGAGTATGTGGCCTATTGTCCAAAACAAAATTCCATGTCTTAGCAATTGAGTAAAATAAAGCCTTAAATTGTGAGTGTGGAGGTCCAAAGGCAGCAATCTAAATATTTCTAAATGCTCAATATAAGTTTATGTTAGATTTAACTTGTTATAAACCATATTCAGTACATTTTTATACAGGGCCAAGCAGTAGTTTATCAAAATGCACTAAAAAATAGAAAAGAGTTCAGAAAAGTTTAACAAATACATTTGGGTAATCCAGGTACAGGTTTAAAAGTAAAGTTCAGAATTACTAACCAAGCAGCTTGCAAAATTGAAGATGTTTGCACATTACAAACACTAAGACCATAGAGAAGCATATTCAGTGTACTGCTCCAAGTTTTACCTCTTGCCCATTAACAAGGATATGTTTTGGGCTGTCTGAAAAAAGCAACAAGGAGTTCTGAAGGTTCTAATATATGATTGCTGTAGTTGTAGGAGACTGGATGTGATGCAGCAGCAATAGCATCTCTGAAAGTAGCTCCCTTCCCATTTAATCTTGGCATCTGCTACTTCAATACTAATGTAAGTTGGTATATAAGTGGAATGCTAGCTAATAGTTGTGTACTAACATAAGCAAATATTGATATGGGGTACATGCAGCCTATAAATGCAATTCTTAAGGATTGTTAAGTACTCAGAAAATCCCCAGACTAATGTTGTTTATGCATTCCTTGCTGTCATGGCATGGCCTCTGACAGCATGGTCAAACATTTTCCTCCCAAATTCTTCCTCATTTTGGGTAGCAGGTGAGCATTGTTCATACTGCTAAAAGCTAGTCTCTTGTTTTCTGTATTGCAAGGCTCCTAGCTTTATTTCCTGTACCCTTGTAAAAGCTTGAAGCATACACATGGCAGATCCTACTCAATTCCCCCAGGTGCACATAGCTCAAGCTTTCTCAGTAAGAGTAACAATTGTCAAAGACATTTTTACTATGCAAGGTGTAATTTTTTAAAAGCTTATGATCAGGATACTGTCAGGTGGGAGAAAGTCCATTCCTAAAGCAACCTCACTTTGCTAGTAAATCCCTGTTCCTCATTGCTAAAGCTTTGCAGAAAGCAGGTAACCAGACTTCACTTGGTTTAAAGTAAACATTGACCAATTAGTGTACTTTTTTCCAGACTCGTTCTTAGAAACAGGAGTGATTTGTTTCCATCATTAACTGGTATGTGGCAGACACCCAAGATTCATCAAGGGTGATGAAAAGTCTGGTAGACCTAAAAACAAGCAAAAATTGTGTCTAAAAAAGGAAAGCAGTAGGGCAAATGTAATAGGCAAAAGGTGCAACAAGGACAACTTTTCTTGACTTTAATAAGAAATTGTGATTCAATGACCCAGAAAATCCCAGACATGAACTTATACAAATCAATCAACTGGCAGGCAATGAAAGGAAACATAATCTAACAAAGTGACTCTATGCAAAAATTCCACATATCTGAGAAAGAAGAAAAAATATGTTGGAAACAAAGAATTAATCAAAATCTGTTAGTAAAGGACAGAATTTGAAGCTAAGATGCTTGCTAATACACACCTCAGTTTTCCGGAAGCTTCTTGTAATCATAAGTCTTTCAAGATTTTAACAAACCTACAGTTATCAATAAGCGAGATAGAGTGGGAAACATAGAGTGATTATGATCTGAGGTAACGAAATATAAATAATATTAAAGTAATCTAAGTATCATTACTTTGTGGTGAATATTTACTCAGCTGTAATTTTGCATATGAGGCTATTATACTATCATCGACTTTGAAAACATGAAAACATGAACACAGAATTATAGAACCACATTTTACAATGATGCTCTGTACTTCAGTTATGAATTGAGGATCAAATTACCTCAAGAAACAATAGGAAATTAACTACAAATACTTAGAATTTCCTTTAGAAAATAGGGATAATTTGCTGCATTGCCACTGAAAAACAACAACAGTGTAGCTATATCAGAAATTTTTGTATGTTGTTAAATGGATGTGAATTGCTGAATCTAAGTTATGGGAAAGTGAACAAATTTATTTGGGGGTTCAGTATCATTACACCTAAGCCCTAGTTCCCATAAAACATACCTCCCCTACACATCCACGATTATTCACAACTGAATACCAAAATGTACAAAAACAACTCCAGGCAAAGGAGACTGTGTTTTGGTTCAAGGTCACTTTAGATCTCTTCTTGGATGTTTCTTAGAATGTTGTAATACCCATATGCTGTTGCTTTTTGATATTACAAAAAGTGTCCAGTTTTACTGGTATTGTGTTAGAAGTTTCTTCTTAAGGGAGTGAGAGAATACGGGCGAGCTGTGTCTCATACACATGGCATGTATTAGAAAAGGCAGGCGCACAGAAATGTCTCTATACTTCAAACAGAAAATGAGCAGGTAGGTGATGGTCCATAATTATTGGTAAAGTCTTTTTCTACTTTAGGAATAGACTGGCTCCTGAGAAGTTTCTCTTTCCCCCACTTTATAACTTTACTTACATAACACAAGTGATGTTGTGTTTTGATGATGTTCAACAAGTAACCAATAGTGTTAGATAAACTTTAAAAAACATTCAGAAGGTAGCCATGTTATTTTGAAAGAAGGAAAAATGCTCCATTTTATCATACTCATTCCAACTTCAAAAAAAAATTCAGTATTTTCCTTGCAGCGATTAAATTTCCCTTCTGTTGACTTGGCAAAGAAAGATTACTTTGAGCAGATTTTGTACATCTGCTACACCAGGAAAAACACCTGCTGAAAATTTTCAAGAGCACATACACTTCTAAAATAATTGTGTCTAAACAACATGTAAGTTTTATGATAATTTAAGTCAAAGTAATCTTGTTTAGTTTTCTTTCTCATGCAAAGATACAATCTGTTTTGTACACTAATGCACTGCAAGGGAAACTTCTGAAAAATCTGCTGGGAAATTCAACATAATCTTTCTTCCCTTCATTATCTGAAACACAGACCACAGTAAATGTAAAATATTTAGTGGAACTTCTCCTTTGTACATCATCATACAGTAATAACAGAAGGGCATTTTATATATATAAAACTGCTGCCAACTCTGCTAATATCTTTGGTATGTTTTCAAGAAAAGTGGTTTGTCTGGCCTTCACATGTTACTTATTTTGAACAGTGTTAGAGTACTACAGACTCATACAAGCAATTCCTATGGCATTTATCTTGACAAAACAGGTAGCTGTCAGAAGTTGACCATTTTAAAATAACACCAACATCTGCGGTGTGTGCCTGCCTCTGGCATCCTTTCCATGAAGATGTGCAGTACCTCAGAGCTGCTGACTTTATTTAGGTTGGCTGTGGACAAGTCAGTTATAAAAACTTCAAGCATTTCAGAGTAGCTTGAAATAGTTATCTGCAACTCTTTTTACTCCTTGTAAGAAATCCGTTGCTTTCTTGGAGTGTGTTTCCTTGGTGGAAGAGCACACCAATGCTTGCTGGAGAAGATCAGTATTTCTTGAGTCTTGGGAAAGGGGCTTTAAGCCCTAGCAAGGACTTCGGGCTTCACTTTTGAAGGGTTATGGTTGTTTTTTGTTTGTTTGTTTGTTTTGTGTTGTTTTTTTGGTATCACAAGGTGTTAGATTTTGCTTGGAAAGGAAGATTAAAGGAGGAAGCGTGTGACTGCTAGCCTCTTATTTAAAGCCAGAGAGTGCCACCACGTGGCTGCAGAATGGCTTTTGTTTTAGTCCTGGGAAAACTGAAGTGTTAAAGCTGAATGGATTAGGTCCTGCTAAATCCAGCGTGAAGCAGGCAGAGCTTCTCTGAAGAGGCCAAAATTGCAAAAATGGGGACTCTAGTAAAAAAGAAATAAAATTCTTTCAGACCAGAGGTGATGGAGCTCAACGTTCCTTTACTCCTAGATGAATTCCTTAGCCCAGAGAGGACAGGGTTGTGCTCCTTTCTTACACATCCCAGAGGATATGCAGGATTTGGCATGCCTTGTATCTAACCAGGAGAGATGGAGAAAGGCAGGTCCCCAGTCTCCTGATGAGGACACTCTGTATTTTCCTCATCAGAAATGTGAGCTTCTGCAGGCTGAGGAATGCATGGAGTGTCAAGGAGACCTCTTTCCAGTAAAGTATTCCATACAATGGCAGTAGCACTACTATACCATTCTCTCTAATACTCCTTCCTAGTCCCATTGTAAAAATGAAGGGAAGACACTTAGCAGCAACATGTCCTTCACGGATGAGAAAACAGAAGTATGTGACCCTGTATTTGACAGAGTTCCAGGTACGCAGCTGCTCACAGGCACCAGTTCAAGCCTTCCGGTAGGCAGAAGCTTGTTATTTTTACAATTCAAGCAGAAATACCTGGTGTGCCAGTGCCTGCAGAGCTTTTAACAGCTCCGCAGACTTTTTTGGCTCATTAGAAGAGTACCAAACTTTTGCTATTGACTGGCTATATAACTATTGCTGAGTGTAAGCCCACTGAATTTTCATCTGCTTCCTGTGTCTTTTTTTATTTATCATCCAAATATCCTGTCCCTTGCTGTCTTTTCTAACAAACTGTCTCTGCAGAGGTATGCTTTTTATACCCTGTAAAGGAGGCATCTGGGCTCCATGCTGTTCTGCCTTTTTGCTTCATTAAACTTGAAGAAAGTTCTGCCAGCCACCTAGCCAAAATTGATCATTTAAGTAACAGTCACGGGAAAACAAAGTGGAAGTCTGAATATTGGAGACATTCTGTAGACTTGCGCCAGTGAGCATGCCAGGTGAGATTCTTCTTGTCTACCTGTAGAATTCTGCATTGTAGACTGCTGGCTGTTCTCTGATGCTAAAAGGAATATGGCCTTTTCTCAGGCATCCTCCAGGAGGGAAGATAAATCATAACACTCCTGATCAAAGGGAACAGAACTTAATAGTAGAATCCTTTAGTCCAGATTTAGTTCCTCACAGAATTTGTGAATTCCAATTTTGCTGTTCAAGTAGCATTGCATTTGTTACCTCAGATTTACAGAAAGATGTTTTGCTTTCTAGAGAAAAAACAACAACAAAACATATTTAAAAGCCCAACAGGTTTTGAAGAAGCTTTTGAAAACCTAAATGCCGTTTAGACATCTAACAGAAATGCAGTTCTTTGAAATTCCATGCCGAAGACTCACTTTAGCCACACTGAGAGGAAAACTCAGAATTCCTATGTCATCAGAGCAAGGAGAGAGCATTGAGGTGCTACCTTTTCAAAAGCTGACCACATTTTTCATGCTGTTCAACTGGCTTGAAGGCAGTGCCAAAGAAATTGCATGCTATACACTGCAGAAGCACAATTTGACATTAAAGGGTGAATTAGTAATAAAGAACTGGATTGCTATGAAAGTAAAAATTCTGTGGAATCAGGGCAAGACAATGAAGTAGCAGTGCAAGAAAGGAGACAAGCGTTATCAGAAGAATTGAATTACGGATTGGGAAATGCAGCTTCCCTTCCCAGAATACAAAGAGACCGCCTGTGACTACAGCAATCAGAACCAGAGAGAGGTTATACATTTTTCTAGTCTGAAAACCAAATGAAATGGAAAATAGACTGCCGAGCACTGAGAAGCAAGCTAATTAATAGAAAGCAATATCCACACTTTTCCCAGCTCTGCAGAGAGAGCACAGGACTTTTCAGACCAAGGCAACGAGGAGGACATACATTTCCCGTATTTGTTGGGACAGCATGACACCAGTCTGAATCTAAGTTCCCAAGCTACCTGCACATTAAAACTTTCAACTTTAATGCCCAGTTCAAGTCTGACTGTGAGTGTTCAGAAAAATTGTGTGCAGCATTGCTTTCAGCAGTACGCACTCCTACAATCAGGACATTATATTCTTGATTCACTTTCCAACATATAAGTTTTTCTTTGAGTGCCACATTTACAAGCAAGGGACTATCACCTTCCTAATTTTTAGCCATCTAATTGACAGTATGAAACTGAAAACACAGGCACACTTAAGGTGTCCTTAGAGTGTTGGAAGAAAAAACAAAAACATGCATACTGTGCAAGGAGTCTTCTAGAACTAGCAAATACAAAGAGTTTGAGGCGCAAACAGCTCAAGCTGAAGCTCCACTTTACTTTCTGCACCTTTGAGCCAAGAGCATGTCTACAGATTTACCTTGTCTCCCTACAAAGTTGAATTTTCTCTTGTGGGTATTTGACAGGCCACAATTACCCTGATAGTGTCAACTGTCTGTTATATTAGTAGTGCTTATAGCACTCAAGAAGGTGCTCTTCCAGTCTCCCTGGAAAGCATCCTAAGTGTCAAACTATCCACGTACATTTAAGTATAATCTATTTCTTTAGTAGAAGAAGTCAACAAACTAAATAAAGAATTCACAAGGTCTGGAAGACAAAAAAAAAAAAAAAAAGTCAGGTATCTGCATGCATGTATGGAAAGTGTTCAGAGTCTGCTGTGAATGATAGTTTTAGGAAAAGAAAGATTCTTGGCCAAAGAACTGAGGCAATGAGAATGTGTAGCTACACAGACCAGTTGGTTCTTGCACCTTTCACTTTCCCCAGTTTTGACAACATATAAACAAAATAAGTTTATGTTAACTTTGGTATGAAAATATGTTAGCTTTGGTATGAAAATGTTTTGATGCACAGAGATTTAGAACTACCAAAATTAATAATGTAGTAGTTTTGCAACCAACATGAAGGAGTACATTTTTCTGAACATAATGTAATTACACGTAAGATGGTAGGAAATGCTGTGTTAAGTCGTTGCAGACAATACTGACAGTTCTGAAAAAGGTCAATTAAAAATATCTGTGAAAAGAAGGGAAGAGGGCTGTCGCATGACGACTGAAATCCCCAGAAGTACAAATTATGTATTACTAGAGACTTCATTTCTGAACACCAATTAGTTAATGTGTTTTGAGGAATTCAAAGATAGGGACTCTGAGTTCTGCAGTAGATGAGTTTCTTGGGAAATGAGGGGCAATGGTTGGGGAATTGGATTAAACCAATTCTCAAGTACCTCATCTAGTATGCTTGTGCAAATACTTGTATGGCATCAAGTAAATTCAACAGAGCTAGGTCAAATAAGAATGAGGTCATACAAGAAAGCCACAATTTGTATGGAATGCTTTATTAAACACTTTTCATTGCATGTATGCATTGACCCTTTTCTGATATGCAGCTAGGCAAAAACAGATAGCAAAGACAAATTTAATATTGAAAAAGAATAAAGGCTGTTGGGGTTTGATTTAAGTTCACAGGCTGAACTTCAAATAACAAGTACAAGACTGTGTATCGTAGAGACAATGAAATACTGTTCACTGTCATGAAAACAGGTAATTTAGCTTGGGATGCTAAGCTCCCACCCACAACACGTGCAGTATGAGACAACACATTCTGCATGCTCCTGCCAAACCAGTGCAATATTTCTGTAGCTACTTCAGTAGTCAGACTGCATTTTGCAGAGATGCTTATAAGCTCTTATAGTACTGATCAGGAGCTAGATTTATTCTTCTAACATTCAGCTCTGTTGCAAAGGTTCTCGCCTTTTGGTAGAAGAAGAGAGACATTTCCCGATCCACAAGGAAGTTGTGGTAGATTNNCCCCTATAGTATAGCTGTGTAAGAGAACTTTCATGCTCAGTTTGTAACACGCCAGAAAAATACAGATTCTGAACTTCAGTAAGTTCTCCCACCTTATTATTTACATGCTACATGCATAACAACAATTTAGTAAAATGATGTGATGAAATATCTCTCAGAGCAATGATTTTCTCCAGCAGTTTTTAGTATTTCTTACCTTAAGATCATAAAATATAATGTCTCCCAAGTTCAAGTACACCTTGACATAATACAGAGTTTCCTCTTCAAACTCCAGAGGAGAGGAACAGAGGGACAAGGCCTTTAAATAAAAGTGTTCAGCTAGTTCACAGTGACCCAAATGATGATGGATGGTGGCCAGACGATGGTAAGCTATTCGTTCATTTAGCTGATTTCCTAATGAGATAATATACAAATTGGGATAAAACGAAGAGACAAAGAAGTCAAATTTTCTCAAACCAATCTCTGATTTTTTTTTTTAATTGTTATTATTATATCTACATGGTACTATATGGAATAGAACTAATTTTCCCCAAGAGATACATGCCCATAACTTACCTTTCCTTCTTAATAAAAATCCCACAATTTCTGAATTTCTCGCTGTTGGATTTCACTGACACTGGGATTTCCTTAAGAAATAACTGCATCATTCCTTTCATGTATAGACATATACACAATGTGCATACTTAGCAAAAATGTAAGCAGATTATTTTGAAAGTGTAGTAGATAACAGGATTAAAAACTCCCTTGTCCTTCCCAGTAAAAACTTTCTATCAGAAATTATATGTCAAAAAAAAATTATAATCAGACTGATCAAAATGATATGTCTGTCCAGGTACAGAGGGATGAGACCATTCTTAGTCAGTTGGACAGTTCTCAAAAACTGAAAGACTATCACTTCGGAAACTAGCCCTATTTTTTTTAATTACTTTTTCCTAGATGTGTTCACCAGCAAGGCTACGAGCAAATCTGAACAGAGCCAATGACACTCAGAAGCCTCTTGGCACAACATTATTATTATTCATCAGTATTACAGATTGGCTGTCAGAAAGCAAATTCAATTTGGACTTGGAGTCCCAGGCTTAGTTCTGTGCTGTACCAAAGATTTTCTGTATGACCTTAGAGTTTGAACAGGCAGCAATACAGTTGTTCATCTTCAACACAGGCAAAAATAGCAAGGATAGTATTGTTATGAAGTCCTGGCAGGAAATCCGACTGAATTTGTAGGAAGAAAACATCTTATTTTTAGACTCCTGCCTTAAATTGAAGATAATTGTAATACCCAAGTATAACTGAAATTGGTCTTACCTAAATTTACACTGAGTATAAGAGATGCTTTTGCATATTCCAGACTTTCCTCATAAACCTTCAGATTCACCAGCAATTCCACCAGCTTATTGCATAATCTGAGTTCAGTGGTTTTGTTACCAGTCTCAATAGCAAGGGGAAGAGCCCTGTCCTGAAACGCATGAAAACCGCTTAGGTATTGCTGAACCACAAAATGTGCACTGACATGTCAAGCCATTTCTGGTTTTGTTTTCCTCTTTGAATATTCCACATCTTAAACCCCAAAGAACAGTTGCAATAGGCAAAATCTGTTAACACTATGGCATAAAGTACTCAGCCTCAACAGGTTCTAACCTGTTTGCTGAGAGGCTGCAGGATTTGTAGAACACCTGCTATAGAGGCAGAGCACGTAACTGCCGATGCAGTAAAAACAAACAAACAAACAAACGCCTGTACAAACCCTGTAGAAAGGCACTGCTTTCTCCTTTTCCCATGTACCATTGAAAAATATGTCTCCAGCAGCTTCAAACAATTCCATTGCTAATTTTGGATCTCCTGTGTATAAAGCAGCATCCTGAGCAACCTGAAAACAGGGAATGGGGAAAAACAAAAACTTCATTACTTCTTGGTTAAAAATAAATTAATACTAGCAATTGAAAATGATCTTGTTAAGGCCTCTCTTCTCATTACAATATAGGAAAAGCTTGATGAGATAATGTTTTGTCTTTTTTGGTGCCCTCTTTTAGAGCAGGCCAACGGTAGATGCTGAAAAAGGAACGCAAGAACCAGGGCGTGTACAGAGATATGGTTTTCCTTTCTCTGGCAATTGTCTCTGCTTACTTTGTCAGCACACACAACAACAAAACAACCACATACCACGTGACACCAATAGTATTCTTGATGGATACAACCTTAAATTTAATTGAAATGAATTTTAACATAGGAATAAATAATAACTGCTAGTTTAATGTAGCTAATAACATAGGGTTTAAAAGCCTGCAAATATGTTAAACGTGGCTCCACTATCCTGCTGTTCTGAACTAAATACATGCCACGTTAGCAAAAAAGACTTCAAGAGAGCAAGCATGCATCTACTCCAAAGCAAATAAGTTACAAACAATACTCAGTTATTGATAGGATAAGTACTAATGGGAAAGGGAACATGCACACAAAGCAGGATCTTGCTTTGGCTTTGTGATTTCTGGTTTTCAAATTGCATTAAATTAATACAAGTCCAGCTCCCTACTTTGGCTCAATGGCAGTGATGCTTTTCAGTCTATTTTCCTTCAGGCACCTATTGCACCACATTTTTGGAAGTTGTGCATCTTAACAGTAGGTGTCAGATTGTTTTATTTCACGATCACATTTTGGTACCTCTCATACACCAGCCAAGACTCAGATCTTACCATGTCAAACTCTGCATGCATCCTGTGCTACAAGGCAGCACTCTCCCTTACAGTGGAGTAGTATTTTTAACCCCTTTACAAAAGCAGGAAACTAATTCTCCAAATAACTATATGATTGGCTGGAAGCTGTACAGACAATTGAGAGACCCAGATTCACTCTGCACTGCACGTCTGACAGACTTTAGATGATCCAGTTTCAGCAGTCACAAGGGCAAGATTCCCATTTCAGGCCATCTTTCAGACTGTTAGCACAGCAATATAAGCAGCAGCAGCAGATCTCAGGTTGTCGCAAGGTGTCCAAGCGCTGCAAGCCACCAGCCTGAGTGCTGCAAAGGCAGCTGCAGCTGGCCTCATGCCATGCTGTGCACGGCCATGGAAGGAAACCTTTAGATACTTTGGAAACGTTGCTGAAAAAGCCACTCTGGTGGGGATCTGGCCCACCAGCCAGCACACTGCGATGATTATTATCTGTCATCCACCAGCACGTAGCATGCAAACACAATTTGATTGCTGCGGTGCTGTACGGCTGGCAGACTGTGCATCTCTTTGTCTTATTACATCACTGAGCACAGAATTCTGAATAAAGCAGGCAGTAAAGGTTACTGCCCAAAATATTCCCAGAGTCAGGGAACAGATTAAAATGGGACACCACAGGAAAACGCTCAGACTTTTCAGCTGTTAAGCTTATTACAAAAATGGTGTTACGATGTGTTCAGAAAATCAATTAGAAAAGCCTCTGGGATTGTTCTATTTAACTGTTCGCTCTCTTATCGTGACACGTGCACCATGTTGATGACATGTGCATGCCTGTGTGGACAACGTACCTGAATATAAAGATCCACAAGCTCATTCTGACGCAGAATGTAATATATCTTTCCTGCCCGTAGCCAAGCATATGCCTCTTTCTCTTTTTTCTGGAGATCTATAAATATTCCAAGGCTTCTTTTGGTGTATTCCAGAGCTGATTTGTAAGCCCTGAAGTGGAGAAAAGGTGTTTATCTTCAGAATTGAGAATATTTGTCTTTCTTTATCATTAAAAAAGCTTTACATTAATATAAAAGAATGTTTCCTTTATTCAATGCACAATTATAATTTCCAAGCTATATTCTGTTAGCAACTAGCAACTCAGTCTTTTCCCTTTTACTTTTGTTCAATCTGTTGTCTGTTAGATTGTTATCACATTATGTTATTTCAGTTTATTTAGATGTCTTTTCCTTACCTCAGGCTAGTGACAGGTGGAAAAAAAAAATTCCCTTCATCTTTAGCTCTTCTATGATTTATATTTTTTTCCTACATGCCTCAGAAAGAAAGTGTCTGTAAATATTTTTTTTTTCAAAATATCACCTAGGCCTGTGACTTAAGCGTATTTCAGACTGCACAACATTTTGGGGTGGGATGCGAAGGGAAGCACCCAAATTATGAAATCATTGGGCAGCACAGTTTTCTTTAGCTGTAAGAGCACTGTGCTCTCAGAAGTGGAAAGGCCTGTCAGACTGACTGAGCCCCAGATACATCAAATCCTTATCTATCCACCTTGTGGTAGATTGCCATCACCCTGACCCGATGCATTTTTCTCCCAGAACAAGAGCAACATATTTTAATATACCATAAAGTGCACAGTTGCTGTTACAGCAGATGGAAGCATACAGCAATCCATAACCCAGCACATCAGCTGGAACAGGCCAGGCTGCGTCTAATGTCCTATTGAATGCCTGCTATTCTCAGGAGTCTGCTCAAGCCACATGGCCAACATTATGTGGGAACCAGGGTCCTAGGGCATATAAATTCCATGCACTACCTGCACATGAAGCAGCACTTTCTCCCCTTATTTAAATCCTTCTGAAAATAGCAGCTACTTTGAAATCTTAACCAACTCCTTTTTCTTCACCTTTTCTAAAGGATTTTTTTTTTTTAATCATTCAACAGCAGTTAAGACATACAATTTATTCTGCTTTGTTTTGAGAAAAATTAGATGCCTGGACTTCGACCATTTAAAATAAGCATCTACTCTTCTCTCTCCACTAATGACCATTATTTTTTCCTATTCTTAATGAGGTATGCCTGAAAATATCTGAATCTAAAGCGACTCTCTGAATGACTTATAATAAGAAAGAATTCAAAGACAATCTTAATAAATCCCTACTTTATTTTATTTTGGAGAAATCCTTAGGTTTCTCCAGTACCTGTTAGTTACTGTAGACCTATGCAGTCTGTTTTTTCTTTAACAATAAGCAAAAAATAGGTATAATGGGAACAAGAGCAGGGTAAAAATTTCTGGAGACTGACACTGTGCAGTTCTGCCCATAGGCTTTCTGTTTATATAAATTTTGAAAAAGTATTTCCTCAAATTGAAACACCTACAGAAGTGTTTGAGGCCTTACCTGCCTGGAAAATGGCATTGAGTTTCCAATGGAAAAATTGTCATGCAAAAATCTATAACCACAAAAAAAGTCACCAGCAATAATCCTAGAGATGCTGCAGTCATCTGGAGCTACATAGCATATGACTGGTTTTCAAACATTTGCTTACATTTTAAAAATAATTTGGCTTTTGAAGTGGTGCTAATCCCTGCTGAACATCTTGTCTCCCTGAAGAGTTGACAGTTATTTAAAAAAGCAAATCAGAAGTCTCCACTAGCATTCGAGCCTTCAATTATGATAAAGTGTATTGGCAAAGCAAAGTGAAAAAATATCAGCCATATCCAACTGCTGCAAAAATTGAGGTCCTTTTGGCATGACAGAAAGAGTTTAAGTCACGGTAAAAGCAAAGTTATTCAGCATGTCTTACCTTTCTGTTCCTAAAGACAAATAGAGCTGACTAATGGTTTCCAAAATTTGTCCCTCCAGAACTTTATTGGACATCTTTCTAGCCAAAGATAGTTGATATTCATTGTAGATGACACACTGAGCCTCATTGGGAACAACTGTACTGTAGAACTGACACAGCAGTTTAATTGCTTGAAGCTGACCTAGGGGAACAGATACAAAATACTAGCATGAATCTCTATTATAAAATTATTTTTAAAATAATTCATTCCTTCTGTTTCACATGTGCAGCACAGTCAGTGAATAACAATGTAGAATTCGTGACAAGATGGCTCCACCAGCAACTTCTTCAACCCCAGAATTAACAAAGGCTAGAGGTTACTTGATCTCCAGAGTAAAGTGATAAAACAGTCACCTTACCTGTAGAGGCTGCCTAAATCATGGTAGCAAAAAATGAATATAGCATAGTTCTTCTAAATAGAACTATTTTATGCAAAAGTAATCCAAGATTACTCATTGATTTCATATATTTAAACTTGAATCTTGTGCTGTTTGTACTGTCAATATGTTCAATATTATTGAATATAGTCTCTAAAGTTTTTTTTTTTTTTTTACTAATTGTTTAGTTGTTTTTTAATGCTTACATTTTCTCCATCACTTCTGACAAACCTAAGTACTAGAAGAGCAAACAATCAAGTATTTATTTCTTCCCCATCATGAGATGGAACAAAGATATCAATCACTTTGATAGCTGTCATGTAGCAGAAAATGAGATGTCATTTAAGGAAAAAAAATCATAATATGCGCATATAACAAACACTCCCAAACAGAGTACATTTCATAACTCATAAAAAAAAAAAACAACACCCACACAATTAAAACCACACCACTTACTTTCCAGATGACTTATCTCCATTGCAACCAAAAATGCCCACTCATAATAAAACCTTCCTTTTTCTCTCTGCGTTCCACCAACATAGTAGCATCCCAACTGAAGGAGGACTTGGATAAACTCTTGGCCACAGTCCACACTCGGAAGTTTGGCGAATAGCTTCACTGCCTTGATATNNNTCACTGCCTTGATATAATAATGCTCTGCCAGCTTACTGGCTGCTGCATGCAGGCAGAGCACCCCAAAATTAGCCAGGGCTATAGCTTGGTTATGGGGCATATTAGCCTCTTCGGAAAGGCGCAGAGCTTTGTAGCAGCATTCAGCAGCTTCCTTGGTGTTGTTTGTTCTTTTCAAAGCAATTGCAAGCATGTTATAAGCAACACCTAGATGTTGAGGATTGCTCCATGAGGAGTCCACAACAGCATTTAAAATGGTTACTGCCACATCATATTGCCTGTAAAGAATGTATAACCAAGCAAGTGAAACCAAGTAGTTAATAGTTTCCTCTGGCTTAGCAGAAGTATCAGAGTCCAGTGCTTTCATCATGTAAACAATGGCTTTTCCATACCGCTTGTGGTGGCTGTACAGTTTTGCTAAGCTAAGATAGATAGTGCTGCAGAGTCCTTGCTGCTCGTCCGTAAATGCAAAGGAAAGTGCTTGTGTGAGGTAAGGTGCAATTTGGGATGGAAGCATTTGTCTGAGTTTCCTCAAGCCATAGAGCTTGGGAGCGTTTTTGACGACTAAATCAATCCTTTTCAAGGAATCTGTTAAGGTACTTGAGCTCTGACAAGAGGTGACTTTTATGCAGCTTAGCACAATGTGCGGTAAACACTTCTCGTTGTAGGACTCCGCTAGTTTGAAATAGCAGTTGTTGGATAAGTTGTTCTGCAGACCCAGGTCATTAAGCAACAGTTGCAGCCTTTCTAGGAAGGGAAGTGCCTCTTCATGCTGCTTGCGTGCAGTGTAGTGTTTTGCCAGTAGAAAGCATGCCCTAGCCTCTGCATGTTTGTTCTGGCTCAAAATTGTCCTCTTCAGAGCATACTTAAGAATATCTGACTCCAGGTCAGCACTGCAAATGTAGTTGGGAATTCCCATGAGAAGAGATGTAGCCTTGTCATAAACATGAGCACATTTTTCTTTGTTCTTCTGCATTGAGTAGATGACTGTTAGATTTGCGTAAAGAGCAATTACAAAGTACAAATCACTGAATCCTCCAGTTACTGCTCCCAATGCTTCCTCAAAATAAACCCGAGCTTGGGAAAACTTCACCTTTTTAACACTCAGCCTGCCTAAGAGAAAGCATAGCCTCGCTAGTGCCCAGGACATACCTGCTTGCTTTGCTAACTCCCTTGCTAAACTAAAAAAGCTAAGCAGCTCATCTTCTTCAGAAAAGCCATAAAACATGCTATTGATAAATGCATAAGAGAAATCATACAGGTCTTTGAAACCTCTCTCATACTCTTTGCTATTTAAGAAGAGTAACAATGACTCAAAGACATCAGATTCTTGGCCATCATCTTGATATATGTAGAAGCAAGGTCCTTCAGGTGGAGCAAAGGTTTCTTTATCTGAAGAGCTGACGGAATCCTTTTCTTCCGTAGCTGGCCCTTCTGCCTGGGTGACCTCCAAATTCTTGAACTTCTTCACAAATTCTTCTATTTTGCCATTCTTGCTAGTGGATACCGTGTTAGAATGTGAACATGGCATTTCTGCAATTCAAAAACAAATTACAGATCACAGTTTCATGTGTGCATACACACAAAAGATCTTTCTTATACCGACAGAAACATTTATCAGTAGAAGGAGCTGTTAGGAAAACACTAGCTCTTGAGAAAGCAGTATGTTAAGGAGACAAATGAAAGGCGGGGGAAAAGAAATCAGGGGGGAACAAGTATAAAGAATGGAGGAATGGGGACAAGAGGGACTTGCCACATGTAAGCAGGCTGCTGGTCAGTATGTTTGTCTTGGCTGTGCCCAGTCAAAGTCTGTTCCATTCTGTTAAACTAAACCCTAATCCAGCCTTCTTTTAACTGGAGTGTATACTCAAAAAGTGTACAATTCGGGTGTATATTCTCTGTTTTCTCCGTGTGTTTATGAGAGAGAGATCTGCCAGTGAATTATAATTCAGACTAGCTGGTAAGCAGGAGACCACCAGAATCTGCAAGTGCCCAAGGTCTGAACTGGGCTGGATAAAGGGCCCAAAGTCTGGGAGTAAATACAGAGAGGACTTAAGGTTTGAAGGAACAGAAAGCGTCAGCGTGTGAGAAAGGCTATGCCTAAATTCTTCTAGGAAACTAAGGCAGATTAGTCAGAGCGGGTAAGATGGATCTACGTGTGTTGTTGAAATCTGAAGTGGGTGCTGTGAGGGTGCCTGTGAATGTGCTGTAATCCGTCCCACGTTATCTCTGTGTGGCCAGCCATGCCTGTGTAATATGTAAGATTTTTTCCTCAAAGGCAAACCCTGCTTCTCTGCTGGTGCAGATTATCTTTCCTAGAATTACAAGTTCTGTGGTTATCAATGTGGTCATTCATCCAAATTCCCCTAGTACTGTCATAGCTGAATATCTTCCAAGTACAAAAAGAAAGACATGCTATCATTTCTTAGTCTCCCACTGTTATTAGGTTGCAATCACAGTCAGTGTAAAGCTTACAGTTGGTTATTAACAGGGCTTATTGAAGTAGCAGATTTAGAGAGTTTTCCTTAGAACTCCGTTTCTGAAACTGTTCAGCAGAATCAAATACAAAAATTGGCATTTAGAAAAACGTTAGCACAATGCATGTAGTGATAGTAACAGCTAGCAGCTGAATGTCAATGGGAAATAATTCTTCATCCTCAAAGCATCTCCTTTGGGGGATATATTTATGGGATGTTTTCTAGCAAACTGAAGATCTGCTGGAATTCAAACTGGACACTTTCCAGGTGTCCCATAAACAGTGTTTTGTTTTCTTAAACAACAGAATGGAGGGTGGTCACAGCAGCAAAAATAACTCATACAGTTCACAATTGGATAGTAAGATCTGAGAAAGGCATCTAAAATCTGTAAAAGCTCACACCATCTTACAGCACAACCTAGTCACAAGGTAGAGAAGCAATGAGAGAAAAAGAATGTGAAAAGGCATTAGAGAAAAGCTGTCAAAGATACCAAAAAATTAGAAGTAACATCAATTTTACATTAAAAAGTTATGCATATTTATTACCACATTCATGAGTTTTCTGAAATTCTTGTTCTTCAAATTGTTCTGTAAGAAAGAAAAAAGCCATGCTGGTTATGGTATCTTAATTCTTTTTCAGTCTTAAATACCCTAAAATAAGACTACCTTTCAGTTCCGTATGGTGGAAAAATTGGATGTGTCTTGCAAATTTAAAAAGTCTGACCCAAAGCTAATGATAAAATTCACTGCTTTCTTCATGGTTATTGTTGCCATGCAATCAATACTTCAGAGTATGGTAGGAAGATCAGAATTGAAGTCAAGCTGTTCTGCACATGGGTGCATCACTGCAGCATTAACCCAGAATGTATACACCGGCTATTTACAAATGGGCAGTGTAGATACAATCATCTCCCCCCACCCCTAAAATCAGGTACCAAAAGCCTGAATATTACTGAAACAAATTTTTCCCACTCCCAAGAGGAAAAAAAAAAATAGGGTAGTATGTATAGGTAAGGGTGTTAGGCTTTTGTGACCATTCCAACATGCAGATGAAAAATGCCTAAATGCACCCTCTATTTTATAGGTGCATCTTTCAACTCTGTTTACAGTACTACTGCAAACCTAGATTTAAATACTTAACACAGCACATCTGTAGAACATTTCAGAATTACTATTTTATGTGGAAAATATTTCTCAAGATATTTCAATTGCCCTACTGCATTACAGGATTATATCCAGTGTCCTGCATACACTGGATGCAATGTAAGTGGTGCTAGTGCATGAAGGATTTATCCAAAATCACAGGCTCACAGAACTAGGTCTATTTAAGCTGACTGAAAGCCATTTTACTAGGATTCATGAATGACCTCTCATTGACTGCTTGCTTCTGGATCTCTTCAAATGCTTTCCTGAGTTTACTGCACAAATGCCACAGATATTTACAATAGTTATTGTAATTTAATGCTCAATGTCTAATTGACGAAGGGCTCATAAGTAAATACCATTAGATTGTAAGAGACTGAAGGAACTGAAAACCCATCAGACATTTACTCAGACCACACGACAAAATGAAGGAATACAGAAAATTCTTGCTCTGGGTAAATCAAGTTATGTCGACCAACTGAACAGTTTAAGAGAGAAAAATGGTACTATGAGCTGGGGAAGATGCAAAAAGAAATTGGCAGTTTTAAGGGTTAAGAAGGAAATGAGATGTAGGGAATCTCCATTAAGCTCAAGAGATAATTTTAGTACATAGCAGAGGACCAAGATTTTTCTCCCAGGCTTTTGTTTTGAAAGAAGGTGAGATGTGGAATTGTTTTGCGTGCTGGCCTGAGTTACATTTCACAGCTTGGGTTTGATGTGCCTGAGTTACTGTTTGCCTGCGCACAGACTTGCAAAACTCAGCCAGTGCACCTGAGTGAAACCTACAGCTTTGGCTCCTTTTACATGGGGACCTAAGGGCTTGTAGGATGGCACTAAGGGAGATAAACCTGTTAAATATTTGGCAAGCACACGCATGGCCACAGATCAGCCTGTGGTGGGATAAGAAATTGCTGCTCCTGGTCAGTTCAGCAAGACAATTCTATCAGACTGCCTTACACTAAGTCTGTAAGAAGGAAACCTCGATTGTCCCAATTACTTCACGNCTTGCTATGACTTTGATAGCTGAATGAAACATGAAGCAGCGTATGTTTGCATTAACTGTCAGTAATTATTATGCCACCTTTCCTTAGAGGAATATAAAGCAGACAATATTTAGCTGAACATGCTGTCTTTACTAATGCAGCACTCTGACATTTGGATCCTTGAAGATCTGTTCAGCTCAACAGCAGCATTTGAAAGTCCTGCTGTTTGATTCACTTGAAAATGGACAAAAGAGGATTTGTAAATGCTCTGTGGGGAAGTCATGCATCAGCAGGAAAGTAGCAAAGATGATCTAAATGTCATATCTATGATCAAAGTGAATGCCAGCATATTTCAAAGCAGCTAAAAGGCTTACCAAAATAAACAGAAGTCACTTATGACAGGGATAGAGGAACTGCACATATATCTGTTGCAGTGAAAAGGAGTAAAACTCATACTTACCTATTCTATACACAGAGCAAACATCTGTTACAGAGGTTTGTTTCAACAAATGAATCACTTCTTCCAACTTTTTTTCTTGTGGAAAAAAAGATAGCTCTTCTGCTCTGAGAAAATCCAGGTCTCCTGCTCTAACAAAGAAAGGAACAACTTAGAAAGCAGAATTGGCTTGAGGTGCTCGCTGCAGCGTTGAGGTTTGAACTTGTTAGAGATACTAACACAGGCTTTGCAGCTCCTGTTGTGTTCAAAATTAGTAGCAGTTGTCACAAACTGATGATATCTATGCTTGAAGTCTCTGCCATATCAGAGTAAATTTTGTCTACTGGGCATTCAAAGAGAGAATTTATTAAAAGCCCAAATATTTAAGGATATCATGGTACTGATTTTTAATAAGCTCAGGGCTACATGGAACCTCAACAACATCTAAGAACTCCTCATTTCAGCATGCAAGCAGTCCAGACATCTTAATAAGAGCAGCCTAATTACATGGTGCCGATGCATGCTGAAATACATTTTTACAGGATTCCATCTGCATTATGAGCAATTACTTGTAAAAGGAACCCCATGTGAAGCAAGTTAAGGCCTGTAGTGAAGGAATGAACAAAACCAGAAGATGGATAGATCTTGAAACCAGTAAAATAAAAATGGAATTTTCTGCAATCCGAGGAATATGGACTGAACCAGATATAAACTACAGCAACCCCTTTACCCAGTAAGAAACTCAAGTTCCCAGCATTTAAGCAGATTTCATATTCCAGTTTCCTTGCATTTGTTCCAACTGATACACACTATGTCAATTTTCATCAAAACAATACAACAACACCAACAACAAAGCAAACAAACAAAACAAACCACCTAAGTTTAACATTCAGTAATTATAAGCTTCATATACTCTTCCTAAGCCTCTTCTGGTTTCCAAGTTACACCACTTACTCATTTCCAGGTAAGTCCAGTTTAACATGACTCGTCCTTACAAAACCTGTGTGGCCAGTAAGCATATGTCTTCCAACAAACCATTCCATGCATTCAACAAAGTAGCCAAGGATCTCAATTTTGTCCCCTTCCTGGAAACTAATCTCTTCAGGCACAGTACTTTCATAATTCATCACAGCAAGACAGGATCCTGTTGCTGTGTAATTAAAAGACAGACAAATAACATTTGCAGATATAGTAGTTGAACAATGCACTCAATAGAATAGTAACAGCGGAGAAATGTACTTAGTGAAAAA
>VXAV01007168.1:62892-78731 GCA_013399715.1 Alectura lathami | reverse complement strand
CAACTCCCCTGCAGTGCACAGGGATACCTACAGCTGGATTAGGTTGCTCAGAGCCCACTCCAGCCTCACCGCGAAGGTCTCCAGGGATGAGGAGACTGTCTATGTGTGTAGATGGAAGTGCATCCCCTTCCACCATTTATTAAGGTATTTTTGAAAGTGCCCATGAGAGTGGTGAGGCTGATTTTCAAAAGACCCTTTGTGCTGTAGCATTGCAGTTCTCCACATACATTTGTAAACACAGCTTTATATGTACACCTATAAAACACAAACTCAAACTTCAAGGATTTTGGTGACCTCTCAGAAAAAAACATTTTGACTCGCATGACTAGTTAACATTGTTGTTGTGACTTCAGATCTCAGCTTCTCTAACTTCCCTGAAAAACTGCCTATCAGATCCAATGATCTAATTATAAATTATTAAAAATATAGGCCTGCCAGATACTGAGCTCACATTACTAGGGGTATGCTTGTTCATTTATACAGCTGATCTTTTCCTTAAAGTACTGATAGTAGCTAACGCCATTCCCTTCAGTATTGCACCATGATTACATTTTTTTTTCCCCACTTAAGAATTCAGCACACTTTTTTTTATCTATCTTGTATCTATACGGCATCTCCTGTTGATGAAGTAAATACTGTGATATTAAGGATAACAAAATTCCAAAGTTTTAACTGTATTTTTCTATGAATTCCAAAGCCAGTTATTATTTTTAGATCTGATTATCTTTAATCCGAGAAGTGAAATTCAGTGTCCAGAATATTAGTATTTTCCATCATCTCCTGTTTACAAGCAGAAAATGTAATCCTCAACAAAATTTAAGAAAAAACATACTTGGAATTCAAACATACTTTGAATTCTTGGAATTCAAGCGAGTTAAAGAGATATCAGTTATCTCTTCCTGTCTTCTGCATGAATGTCTTCTGCATGTTGGTAAGGGCAACACAGGTTCATTCCTAATCCTGTTTATAGAGCATGGTGCTGCAAAGGTAAGAAAAAGTGGGTCTTCTGAATGAATCAAGATGGACATGATCTGTTTAAGAAATCATAGCATCTTAGAACCTAAGACAAGGAAAAAAAAAAAAAATCAGAATAAAGGGAAAAAAAGGCAAAATGATATGTTCTGATAAATGTTTTCTCTTGTCTTTTCAAAAATGCACAGAACAAAAATTAAGATCTGAAAAACATTTGACTCTACAGTTTCCTTTCCCATCTTAAATGTCTTTTTTAACAATCAAATGTCATCCTGTGTAGCTCCATATAAGTGCTGAGGACAAGATAGTAAATAACTTCCTTGCAGCTGGTCACCTAGATAACCTAGGCACTTCTAAATGCATCTCAGGGGATGCAAATTTGATCCCAAGTGAGAAAGATTTCATTAAACTTTGCATCACACTTTCGTCCTTTTACATGATAGTCAAAGGTGAACAGTAAATACCCCAAGGAGCAAAACTGTAACATAACAGTAATGCTGAGGTACCTTTTCTTCTGATACCTTGAATAGTTAGTTTGTCTTTTATTACTAGTTCTTACAGTCTGTATTTGTATGCACTGACAAAGCGTTCTAGTTACAATTTCAACAAAATGATCACCTTGTGCTCTTTGAGGCTCAACCAAGAAATTAATATTTAGTGCAGGATGTTGGTCAAAGAAAACTTCCCATTTTTCCAAACCAAGCTCCATTCAAAAGCCACGCACATGAGCCACTGGTAGTACCCAGCCAGGCTTATGAGGCTTAGAAGGGCATTCTGCCTTCCCCTTGCCCTCTCACCAAGCACAGCAGCTGGAAAAGTCTGCCTTCAGCAGCTGTTAACGCACAACACTTGTTTTCCCTACTGGAGACAAATAGAACAATTCCATTACCAAGCTCTCTCCCTCTGTTGCTGCTTTCTTTTCACTGAATGCCTGTATCTGTTTTTAAAACATAGCTAAGCAGAAGAAAAAAACATAGCTTGACAATTTTCATTTCCCTGACAACGCAGGTTGAGGGCTTTTTTCCCCTTTTTTTTTTTTTTTTTTTTTTGCTGTTTCGAGAGGAGTTGTGGATGTCAGGAACACTGTTTTTCACCCCAACCAACTTCTTCCAATTAAAGGGAGTTGAAAAACAAAACTGACATCTGCTGAACAGGTTCTGTTTGTATTTTAAAGGTATATTTCTAAGTATGAGAAAGGTACCCAGCATATAAAATGGGTTATATTTGAACCCGTTGCCAAAAACTGCATGCAATACAATATTTCACTAATCATCTGCACTTTGGGAGGCTCAAGACAAGTTACTGACACCTAGCTTCAGGTTACCAGTGGCAACAATAATTGTTTTAGTTTTTCTGAGATGGGAATCAAGACAGGGATTATTTGCAGTCATACAGGAGTGCTGTAGAATGCTGGAGAAATAGCTGGAGTCCAGAATAAAGCTGAAATAGTTTATAAAATAAGATAATTCATACACATTGGCAACTTCATGGATTGTACAATGTTGCCATCATTGCTCCTTTTTTGCATCAATTCCTATCTTAAAGGTAAATAAACTGCTATTGCTCCTTTACCTCCTCATCACAGTTCACCTGAGCCTCTGGCGGATCATGGACAAATCTCAATTATTATAAATAATCTTTGATTATTCCTTCTTTCCCCTTTCTCCTAACTCACATTTTCTGCACATCTTCTTTATTAGGCTGGAAAAATCTTACAACTAAGACCATTATAAGACACAACTTCAATGTGTATGAAAATCAGTCTCAGGCATGAATTACACAAAAAAAAAAATCCATACTATTGTACTCTGTAGGCAACTCCTAAAGCCGTCAGCCTTTTTCCTTCCTTTAGCTACTATGTGCTACACAGAAATGTAAAGCAAATCTGTAATCAAGTCACATGGACTTAGGCATCTGAGTGCCCTCCAAAACAGAAGGCAGACTCCTTTATCACAGAAGTAACTTCAGTTTACTAGGAATTGATAACCAACTTCTGTTGCAAGCAGTATCATTGTTCATGTTTAGTCTACAAACAAGCAAGTCTCAGCAAGCTTGAAGTCTGAAAGATGCAATAGATTCCTTCAGAAGTTTTAACCCTCTCATGATTCTTTTTCTTCAGACCTCAGTAGCACTGAAACATACCACCCACAATTCTGCTCTGAATGCCCAGTAAGTCCATCACTTCTGAGTTTTGATACTGAAAATTGTAGACACAAATCTGGGATGGCACAGCTGAATAAAAACACACAAGTTTTAGAATGCTTCGAAAGAAAATCAGGTCACTGTTAGAAAACTATAGAAGACATCTGTGAATCTCAGCACTTCATTTTGAGTGCTACATGTGACAGAGCTTGGCCTGTGGCAGCTAAAGCAGCACGAAAAAGTAGGAGGAACACTTCTGTTATGGATAGCAACTCAGCTCACACAGCCCTGCCCAGAACAGCACAGGAATCCCCAGCAGGTTCTCACAGCCATGGCAGATCACATCCACATTTTTCAGTCATTTCATTATTGGTACAAAACAGTATCAAGATACCAAAATTATCCCCCTTAAGTGGCTGCAATTCTAACACATACACAATGAACCTAGAGTCAAACACTAGACCACAAGTACCTAAATGACAGTGAGACAGACATGTGGACACAGAACATGGGAGTTCTCCTACCTTTTCACCTCCGATTTGCTGTAATATGCCAGCAAACAGCAGGCAGATCCGTGCCTTCCTCAGCTCTGCTCAGCACTGACTCCAGCACAGCTCTTCCTGTTTGACCTTCTTATCTTTCCTGTTGATTGCACAGCCCAGCTGGGATGTGGTAAGTACAAAAAGTTGTCTATTAACTGATACTGTTAATTGAAAAGCTTTTTTTAGGGGNTTTCTGAAAGCGTACTAATGCAGATGCATCACCAGACCAATCAGATGACTATATATAAGCAAAAAAACTTTCTTCCTGCCTCTCTAAAAAAAAAAAAAAAAAAAAAAAACAACACAAAAACATTCATGAGCATGGAGTTAAGCTACTAAAGTTCATTATGCAAAGCAGAAATGTACCAAAAGTGCTGGAAGGTTCATTCACTTATTCCTGCTTTTCAAATCAATAAGTCATTTTGGTATTTTGCATTAGCTGCTAAAAGGTTTTGTGGGACATATCCAAGCCATTGTGCTAAGCAAGCATTTTTCAGACCAAGTAACAGACAGACCTTCAAATGGAGCACCAGGCTTTGCTCCCCCTTTGCTTTTGATCACTGAATTAGACTTTTTGCTGTCATTCCACCTACAAAAAGCCTCATTAGGAATTATTTGACAGTGAAGTCACTCTGGTGCATTTGGTTTTGAATTGCAAAGCGTAGGATTTTGCAGCTCCATCGTGCACTATGCAGCTATACAGCATCAGTTTGGGGAGTTAAGGAATACATGCTGTCGTGGGAGACATGCAGAGCACTCCTCTATCACAAGACTTGTCAGTGATCCAAATGCCACAGCCTACGTGACCCACAAAGGCAAGAGAAGGAGAAAGAATCCATCCTATTTCAAATTTGTTGGCTTTTGTCCTCCACACCGAGATGAAGATGACTCTGTTTTTATCTTGTCTTCCTGCCTAACACACAAAGTTCCACACATAGCTGTGCTGTAGGTGAGCACTGTGTGCACCAAATGGCAGCAGTGTGGGCTGTCCTCAGCACTGCAGCGGAGAGCAGAACAAATAGCGTCTGCCCCTGGGCCCATACATCTGGCATATCAGACATCCCCAGTCTGCAAAATCCCAACATGCTCTTATGTTGTTTTAGACTTTATAAGCTAGTGGTTAATTACAAATCATACCCTTGTTTACCTTACATCATCCCAACATGCTGCATTAACATGAACTGTAAATGTAACTCCACGCAGATCAGCCAATCTGTTCCTGCAGCGTGCTTGGGAACACTTCAGCCTTCAAGAAATTATCAAGTTGGAAGATATCCATGGAAGAACACAAATCACACCTAACCAGCCATCCCAAGGAGCTTTTCTCCTGTTGGAACTGATATGATACTGCTCCATGACACAGCACACAAACCTTTGTTCCAGTGCCACTTCCATTTTAATTCATAGAGTGGCTGTGCTCACAGCATAACCACATTTCTGCCACCATCTTACAAACAAAAATTTTTCTCTGACTTCTATAGATGCCTAAATCTTTTAATCACATTTATTTGTATACTAAAGGATAATCTTCCTTCACATTTTATAACCTCAGTTTTTCACTGGTATTCCTATCATCACTTTTTTTTTTTTTTTTTTTTTTTTTTAATTCCTTTTTTTTTTTTTTTTTTTAATGTGAGCTCAAGGTAGTTTTGGAAAGTAAACCTAAACCTATTTTTTTCCCCAATGAATACCAAACTTCCATCTTTGTTTCTATCACGCAATCACTGCAGAATCTGTAAACATCTACCACTTTTTTTTTGGTGTGTCCTTAAAATCTGAAACTACACAATTATTTTAGAGAGGTGAAATCAGGAGATACATGCCTTGCTCAAGGAAACAAGGAACAAAGAATCAACAGCTGAATTCCAAGTTTCTTGACTCCCTTTTCAGTGCCTGCTTCTTCAGCTGTCCTCTATGATTTTGCTCCAAAGTGCATTTCATTATGCCATCTGTGGTACCTAGTCTCTTGCGGACGTCTACTGATATGTACTTTAAGCAGAAACAGGAAAGCAGTTATCAGCTTCAGGGTAACGCTGTCAAAAGTTTGCCCTCTTGTCTTTTTAAAGCAACACGGAACTGCGTTACAGAAATGTAACTCAATAACCTTACTGAAGCTGTGAACAGCTGCTCCATGAAATAACTCCAGAGACCAACAGATTGTAGCAAACAGGAAAAAGACAATGGTAGCAGGGTGGTTTCCGTATTAGTAATCACATCCATTAGACTACATTTTAATCACTAAAATTGCTACATGTGAATTGTGCCACCTGCTCAGGTTTCCTTATGTGAAAGGACAGGTTTTAGAATCCTCCTTGTCTAACTAATAAAACTACAAGCAGACCTGATGGCCCTGTTTACATGTGCATGTCCCTGGTCTTTTCAGGATTATTAAAATAAGCTGCCAGGAGGACATCACATGTGGAAACAAGAGACTTCCTCTAATTGTCTCTCTCTGGCACTGCTTTTCATCATCCTGTTTGTCTGCCCTTCTGCAGCTGCATGTTTGTCTAACAGCTTTTCATTAAGCAGCTCATACTGAGAAAAACAACATTTTAATATTCAGGCCAGGCTACACCTTCCGTTATAACTACTCTTCCATCATGGCTGGAGACATACCTAAGAAGGAATATTTTTGCCCGCTATCACAGGGATCAACTTATGTAACACATTTGGAATCTCTATTAACTGAGAGCGAATATCAGATTTAGATAGAACAACCCTTTCTTGCCTGCCTTACTAAATTCCTGCCTGATAATCTTTCATCTCAAGCCCATTAAATGTTACAAAACAAATTTTCTCTTGCTGAATTCTTAAATAAAGAGATCCTCTTCTGTACAGTGTTTGCTCAGATTAGCATTCTTCACTATATATGGCTGGCATGTCAAGTTTGAAGTCATTCAAGACACTGCTTTCCTAGCTGAATTAGTCTCTTGATTTCTATTTCATCCATCAGTTGAGGTATACTCACTTTAAAAGCAAACAAAACCAGCAATGTAATGCAATCAGAACTGTGGGCTTTAGAGAAATACCAACTGAGCACATAGATGTAAAATCTATGTAGTTTGGAGTGTGAACCTATAACAATCTTCTACTTCATAAATTTGCCTAATTGACTATATACATTTTTAAGAGGCTTACTAATATGCATAGATGCTATTGTGTTGATGTTTCACACTAGGGATACACAAAGCTTCCATAACAATAGGTTTAGCCATATGTTTCCTTTTGATTAGTGTGTTATCTCTGCACAGCAACTGCATGCAGAGTTGGGTAAAGAGTTAAAGTGTTTTCTCCCGGAGCCCTGTCATCTTTTCCCCTGCCTGGTTGGAACCCAGATAGCTTTACTTCCCCCCTCAGGCCTTGGAAAAAACACCAGCCCAGCTCCACGGGCTGGGTTAGAAAGGAAAAACAGAGAACATGAAAAGAAAAATATACTCCCATCCATCTGTAAGGAAATGCCGTCGCCTTGTAGTCTGCAAGAAAATGCTGAGTCAAAACATCCAGCTGTTGCACTACTTAAACGCTGGTCCTCAGTTCTTTACTTAGCTCACTACACAATTACAAACTTTACCTACAATATCTCATGTTAATAATAGATGCTATTAGGCTAGCTATTCCTCAGCACAAGCCACAACTTGGCACACACCTGACAAAGCTTCCTCCTAAGTTTAGCAGCTCCTGAGAGCCACTGTAACTCGCCTGAGAACATTTTTGGCCAGGGACCAAACAGCCAACACACTCATACCACTAAAAACATGTGGGCTCCTGTCCCAGACCAAAAGATCGCGATAGGACTCCCTGTTCTGCTGCAGCCGTGACATGGATTTTAGGCTTCCACGTATCAGAGAGAGAAAAAAAAAAAAAAAAACCTTCTAAAATGGTTTAATAAGCTCACAATAAAAATTGGTAATTCATACTTACCGCTTTAAGATTTATCATTTCCTTCACTTTCTGGATTGCCAAGATTTATTTTCTGACATACAGGCATAACAGCCTCCCATAAGTAGGGACAACATTTTGAGTCACACACACCACAGAAAGCTTTTACTTCTGACCCTAAACCAAAGCATTCGGAGTTTATATCCGCAAGCTCCTATACATGGAATGAGCTTTTTCTGATTCATAGCTATTATACCTATTTTTAAAACTGTTAGGTAAAATTGAGTGCCTAATATCTTGTTTTAGTCAATGGGATTAACAAACCCTATTTAGAAAACCAGGTCTTTAAGAAGAGCAACAAAGCCTAAAGAATGTAGGGAATGCATTTTGATATGGAGGTAATAATAACACTCTTCTACAAAAATCCAACTATTAAGAGGGAAAAAAAAAAAGACAGAATTGCCTGAATTTAATTCAATTAATACCTCAATTTCCTTACAAAATTAGCATGCTTGGTTTTATTTATTTATTTCACCCTCACTAGATATTAAAAATCCCCACCTTTTACAGCATTGCAGGTGATTTAAATGAAAATTGGCACCTCCTTTTATAATCAGGTGAATTGATTTTTTGCTAAATGGTTAACATTTCCAGCTGATTGAAGCTTTCAGGTAGAAATAAGAGTTTATTCTTAAGGAAAAAAATGTAACCTTCCTATAGTTACCCAGGAAATACCTATGTGATGCTATGTTGATTAGAGACTCTCTGCTTTGTTCTAATGAATTTAGTACCTCTTTTTGCTTGAAGAAATCTTTCAATCTTTTCTTTTCCATGTGAGGCATTCAGAAAAGGCATTAATTAAGGTTTTTCCCTGAGAGAGTTTTGCTATTTTGGTTATCAGAGTTTTTTTCTAGTTTTTAAAACAGAGAAAAATATTTCAGTATATCTCAACATGCTTATTGTGAGGACTGAAAACCAAACTGAAGTAAAAGGCCATTGCTTTTTCTAAAAGATGGACTATATAAAAAAAAGAGAAGAGGCAATGAATAGTTGGTTCTTCTTCAATTCCTTTTCCCTTCTAAGGATTTGCACAGAATTATAATATTTGAAATCTTTTTTCATATTTTTCTATATATTCCTGTTACTCTTTTATTGGGGTGCTAAAGCACTTGTAGGACAGATAAAAAGACTTCAGCTCTACATCAAAATCTGCAGTGCCAAAATTTTAGCTATCTGCTTAGTGATTCTGGTTAGTGCTAGAAAATACAGGGTGAAGGAACATTATTTATTGGGGGCTGGGTGTACACAGAATGCAGATTTCTCCTAAGCTAGTTTTGGTACTGAGGAAGTAAATTCTGACTTAGGCATCCAAAGTGGAGGAAAGATACTTTGGTATGGATTTGGTAGAAACAACGGTTTGTTTTTTGCTTCTGTTGATGCTCTCCAGAAGAAAGTGCCTGAAGGAGCACTTGCGGGACCCAGAATGGTAGCAAGCCACCAGACTAGAAATGATCGTAAACCTGAGATTTATCCTCATATAATCTTTGTGCCACTCATGAGGTGTAGGCAGCTTCTGTGGACGATGGAATGAATGTTGGTGGCAGGAACGCCACGTGAGGGTTTTCCCTTTGTTCAAGGTGGCACAAAGTAGTATCTTCTTATAGCTTGAGATCAATGTCTCCTGTCTGTGAAATGTCTGCAAAACAGAGAATCCTACAGTGATGATTTTGACTTTAACAAAAGACCATGAATTTCTGCACCCATGTAAAACTAGCAGAGAAGATTGGGATTTTTCCAAATTACTGCTGCCATCTAGTTGAGATCTGAAGAAGGGCTCATGTGTGCAAGACACTGACCGTTGTTTGCAGCTCTGTTTGCAGATCTAAAGTTACAACTTCTCCAAGGAACATCTTTTCTCTTGTATGCATCTCTGTTGACCATATGGCTAAACACACTGCAACTCAGAATGTGAAATGGTGTTAACAAACATAGCAAGGCCAATGCATTCTGCCGCTTCAGTGTCCAGCCAGGGCATGCTTCATGCAGTATTTCTTAGAAAAATAATAAAGCCTTTTAAAGGTGTAGTGCAATCAACAGTCTTGTGAAATATGAGCAAAGATTTTCTACTTAATAGGGAAGAGCTGAGGCACGGTGTAGCATTTGTCAAGATGGATCTAAAAATCCTCAGAACTCGAGATGCTTCTAATTTGAATGTCAACCTTTGAACTATCTTACAATTCTGTTTATGAGTTTTTAATTAAGTGAAATATACTTTACATAAATATAAAACATTCAGTTTTGAGACTGGAGGTGCTTAATATTTATTTCTGTAAGTGCCATCACAGACTACAATTTTGTTAAGGTGTGACTATGTGAGGGCATGCTATAAGCATATTTTATCTACATTTAAGGGCACACAATGAAAAAGTATAATAAGCATTAACACACTCTGGGCTCACTGCATTAAATGCACAGTATGTGTCTTACATCCATATACTTAGTAATGTTTCTTTCATTTTTCCCTGTGTTTAGAAAAAAATATATATATTATTTTTCCATTCTTCCTTATTTTCCAGTTGACTTCCCTGCACATACTATTCGTAAATCTTAGCTGAGACTTTAAATAATCTTTTCGGTGGGCTTGGCCACTTATTATTAAGACATTGCATACAGGCTGTGACTTTCAACTTGTATCATCAAGACTGGGAAGCAACACTGATAGCACGAGACAGCTTTGATGCAGCAGGGGACATCCACAGAAGCATTCTGTCACAGCAGCAGTTTATGAGGACTGATGCTTTCAGACCAGGTGCATTCCCTAGTGGAGCATGGTGAAAGCCTATGTAAGCTGTCACAGATCTCAGGCAAAGCCTCACTTGCAGATGGTTCTACGAGAAAATTTTGTCACCCAGTAAGAGTCTGCTAGCAGGGCTTGGTATTTTTTTTTTACCTTAGATCAGCATTAGAGATGCAGTGTAGGGTTAGCAATGGGGAGCCAGCATATATCAGCCTGTGCTGCAGAGTACAAAGTTAAATTGTCTCAGGGCCAGTGGGCTATAAAATTATCTGCCTGAAGTGAGAATTTGTTGCTTCACATAAACAGTCATCTTCCAAGGAGTCACATCTGCAAGAGATCACACTGTGCTTAAGAAGTGCTAACCACTCTGCAATAGGTACAAAGGGGACAATATTAGGGTTGTCACTTGTTTGCTACAGGAAGCACAACGCTATTTACAGGTTTACAGACAGGAGGACTGGTTCTGCTGGCTACATAGGCTGTGTAATGTTGCACTGGAATCCTTGCAATCTTCATCTTCCATTCTCAAATTTAAATTCAATTTTTTGTCTATGTTTTTGCATGTGTAGTTGTGATTTTTAGATTATTCATGCCTTATTTTGGCTTGTCCTCAAACCATTCCTTGTTTTTATAGTTCTGCACGTTTTATTTCTATAACCTATGTAGTCGTCATTCCTGTGTATAAGTTACATGGTGATGCCAGCATTACCTGCTAGACTTCCTGTCACACACAGCAGTCTCCAATATTAAAATTTATTTGTTCTGCTCAACTTTCCAAAAGCTGACTGCTGACATGAGAGAACAGTCTTTGATTGTCTCATTGTAACAGAGGTTTCTTTCATCCTCAGCCATTGTTCCCTTTGATGTTATTCCATTCTTTCTGTTTTCAAAGTTTGCCTTGGAGTTCTGTTTGACCTACTGATCATAATGCATTTAGGTTTGCAATGAGTAATTGAAGTCTGACTTAAAACTGCTGATGTAATATTTATATTCTGCCCACAGTGTTAGAGGAGCTTTACATAAAAGCTGTTACAGACATCTTGATATTGCTATGCAGACATCTCCATATAGTGCTCTGTATTTCATTACAGCTGCTTCATGCTAATTCATTATTTAGAAGCGTGTACTTCTAGCTTAGTAAATAGCTGTCAATGTATTTACATAGCCAGGATCTCACTTTAAGATCCCAGCCTGTTATTCTTTGGAAACTTCAGACTGACTTATGTTTTATTTACTATTGATACCCCAGAGCAACATGCAACAATCCCAGGCATGTAGTAGAGAGGTACCCACTGCCACAGACACCAACAGACTGCCAACATGAGCCCGGGGATTTGGGTAGCGCTCCCAGAGCCAGTAATTCCCTGATACAGTAGCCTGAATATACTAGTCTAAGTACTGAACAATTCGTAACTTAGATTGGGGATTACACGTACAATTGGAGTACTGAGGTATTTACAGGATTGTACCCTGAAGCAGTCCAGTCCTGAATTCCTGACAGACTGAACTCAAAATAAAAAGCAGAAATGTTTTTAACATATAGATATTTAGGGCGGTTTCTTCACATGAAAGAGTCAGTAAAAAGCAAAACAGGGGCCATAAGGCTCTGTGATGTCAGGTTCCTAGTCTTCCATGATACAAAATATTTGCTGTTTTTTGAGGTAAGAGGAAAATGACAGATTTCTGGAAATTTATGGCACACATTTGAGGGATAATTTGTCATTTTAAACACAAGCACTTCAAAATGAATTACTACAAATCGCAAGATTGCTTTTCATCATTCAGGAGATCCAATATTTGTCAAAAGACAGCATCCTGGAGTGAATATGAGCCTAATAATTAGATTTCAGGTAAAAAAGGGAAAGAAATGCCAAAGTTTCTTGGCAGCTTAAGTTCAGTTTTCCAGTCTGCCTCATGAAATTAAAGGCAGGAAATACAGAGATGCAAAATAGGATTCATGAAAGGAAATCTAATCTATGTGTTGTTTTTTTTAATTTGTTCTTGTGATATCAGTTTGTGACATTTTTAGAAGAATTTGAACAGCTAACAGTATAGCTGCCACAAATGAATATGCATTTTTTTAATTTTCACTCCAAGTTGCCCCAAATACCCTGTGGTACTATGCCAGCTTTGAACATGAAGGAAAGGGTCAACTTCTCATCCTTCACCAGGTAAAAACAGGCACCTGAAGTTGTCGTCTTCTGTATTCTGGACAAGAATATAAATCACTCCTAGCATGTGGCTGGATGAATGATTTTTCACAAGTAAGCATATTTTTTTGTGCTGAAGAGATGAGGATTCTGCTTCATTCACCATGCAGAGCAGCAAGTTCCCGTTGTTGGACCCTCCACAGAGTCATAATCGTCCAAGTTGGAAGGGACCTTTAAAGGCCATCTGGTCCAACTGCCCTGCAGTGCACAGGGACACCTACAGCTGGATCAGGTTGCTCAGAGCCCTGTCCAGCCTGACCTTGAGGGTCTCCAGGGATGGGGCAGCCACCACCTCTCTGGGCAACCTGTTCCAGTGCTTCACAACCCTTATGATAAAAAACTTCTTCCTTATATCCAGTCTAAATCTCCCTTCTCTCAATTTGAAACCATTTTCCCTGGTCCTAATACAACAGGCCCTGCTGAGATGCTTTTAAAAAAATAACTCCTTTCATACTCTGTTGGCAATGACCTAGGAAGCTTTGCAGACAAACAAATAAAAGTAACAACTCTATTGCACAGAAGAAGAAGAAAATACTTTGGAAAAAAAAAAAAAAAAAAAAAAAAANCAAAAAAAAAAAAAAAAAAAAAAAAAAAAAAAGCCCACAAAGTTCTAGGCTTCTTGCGGAAGTGCAAGCTGCCTCAGCTTCTGCAAAAATATATTTTGTCAATACATAAATCTGCAGTATACAGAAGTACACACAAGAACAAGAACATGCACACTGTCAAGTGTAATGCTAGTATCTGCTCATGAATATACGCTGTATTGATCTGTTTTATTTTATGTTTAAATGCTCATTCCTTTTCCCTTTCCATAAAGCCATACGTAATGCCAAGTCAGCCACACGAGAACATCACAGAACTTGCCTTAGAGTAAGAACCTGATTATACCCATCTGTTTTCTGGAAGCTGAGAAAACAAAATGTGTGATACATTCCCTTGCTGCAGATGCAATCTGATAGCTGCGGCGGTTAGCGATTCAACAGAAAGAGCACAAATTTTTTTCCAATATAGCTAATGTAATAGAGCAAGATGTGTGAATAATACTTAAGGAATACATATAGTTTAAATACACAGGGACAGTAAAGTACAGTAAATTCTTAGAATCATAGAATGGTTTGGGTTTAAAGATCATCTTTAAAGATCATCTAGTCCAATCCTCCTAGATAACATTAGTGAAGAAATGTTAGAAAACATTTGTATAGAGTTTTCTAAGCTCTTGAGGATGGCACTGAGGCTTTGGTGGAAGCAAGATCATCAGGATTGTCTAATGCCAGTTCAGTTTCCAGCAATGACAGAAGTGGTGCATTTTGGAGGCTGACTTTTCAACCTTCTTTGCAGTGGCTGGACAAGTTGATTGCTTTAAAAATCATCATCAAGAGATGACTGCCTATTAGCCTGAGATTTGGTTTGGTAACGTGAGACAGAACTTCAAAAGTCCTCTCATAGGCCTGGGGTTCTCTCTGCAACAAGGAAGCAAAGGCTTCAGCCTTCTCCTGGACTGCTGCCCAGCAGAAGGGCCAGACTTCAGCAGCCCTAAAGCCCAAAGCAGTTTCCTGTCATTACACCCAATACTGACTGCATGCCCACTGCCTTCAATACAGCACGTTATGTCTCATTTAACTTTCAAAGCAACACTTCTGCATAGCCACAGGCTTACTAGCATCACTCTGAGAATGCCTTGAACTCATGACAGTTATTATATGTAAAGATATTTCATGATTAAATTATTACACAAATTGTAGTGATGCTGGAAGCCAGATCTCATTAGCACGAATGCAGAGCAAAGACAAGACGGATGCTGCTGCATAGCCACATTTGAGATGCTCTACACAATTTTGCTAGTGTAATACATAACATCCATGAACACATGGATATTCATGTATCCTCTGCAACCTAAAAAAAGTTCTCCAAGGCCAACTGCAACTTGACTGTTTCAAACCAGCTGGGCATCTCGAGACAGGTTTCAATGGAAAATGGGTGGCACCACATGCTGCTAATGAATCAATGATGCACTCCAAAAGGAATGACAGAAAGTGACAGCAGCTACTGAAGTTACAAGTCGTGAGTTCTAAGGGATGACTGAGTGCAGTAGGAGAGAAGCGTGGAATCTGATAGAGCAGATGTATGAGTGACACAGAAAGTGAATAGGGAACAATATGTTTGCTATCTCTCCTAATAAGAGAATGAGCAGGCACCAAATGAAGATAGCAAATAGGAGGTTCAGCAAAAAGCAGGCAGTTCTTCACAACACACACAGTTCATTGTGAAATTCCTTGAGCAGGATGCTGCGGTTGAAGTGTGCATGGGTTCAAGCAACAACTGGGCAAGATAATGGAAGAAAATGCGTGGAAGGTTCTTCAACATGAAGAACACACATCTAGTTTGGGGAGTCTCCTCAGCAGATCACTCTTGCTGGTGACTGTCAGAAATCAGACACTGGGTTCATAGAATCACAGAATGTTTGGGTTGGAAGGGACCTTAAAGCCCACCCAGTCCCAACCCCTTGCCGTGGGCTGGCTGCCACCCACTGGTTCAGGTTGCCCAGGACCTGTCCAACATAGCCTTGGGGCACCTCCAGGGATGAGGCATTCACAACCTCTCTGGGCAGCCTAGTTTGGGTTGTCTCATCCTGTATGGGTGCTGTGATGTCTCAGTGAAGGCCCGTAGCCTTCCCAGTAGTGGTAATTGTCTCCAGGTGCTCTCAATCCAGGATCTGCTTCATCTGAACACAAAGCAAGCCTTATGCACGCTCCTGCTTCCTACGACTGCAGTGCTGAGCTGCTCTGAACCCAGCCTGAGCTCGGCATAAGAGGAGCTGTGTTATGTAACCACATCTGGAGCTTTCTGGATTTCTTAAAATTGATGTTTGATTTTTTAAGCTGTATTTCTAGTAATTAATTTTTAGATAGATGGAACATTGGGTAGGCTGGCTTTCATAACACACTGTGATTCCATCTAATCTCCCATATGGAAGATCAGTGAGAGTTCACCTGCTCCGACAGCACTGCCTTCCTCCTCAATAACCAGACTCGCTGCCAGACATCTGCCGTGCAGCGCTGCCTGGAGCGCAGGCCGAGCTGAGAAACAGCATAAACACCCGCATCTTCCTTCTCCGGGCGTTGGGGGACATGCTAGAGCACCTGTGCACCGACCTGCTTTGGCAGACGCACCACCCACGCACTAGCAGGGCAGGATGATGCAGGGAAAGACCTCACCCACGTTGCACAAGGCAGCAGGCGGGCAAGCAGGTGGGAGCAAGCTGCGGGGAGCGGGGGCGTGTGTGTGTGTGTTTGGGGG
>VXAV01007168.1:37966-54222 GCA_013399715.1 Alectura lathami | reverse complement strand
TGTTCTCTTTTATTTTTTTAGAAACATCTTTTTTTTTTTTTTTTTCTCTGTTTTCTTTAAGTGAACCGTGAATACATTTTAAGGAGTTGTGCATCCAGCATTACTTAGAGAGCTGTGCGTAAAGAGTAAACGTTGATGGGCCAAGAAAGCCGCCTACTCTTGGTTTGCCTCATGGCTCCTTGCTCTGGTTCTGGAAGGCAGGATGGCTCTTGTTCTCCGGGCATGCTGCATGGCAGAGGACTGAAGGCTAGCAGGAAACCTCTATGAATTTTCTAGGGAAATTTTGTTAATTATGGTATGGAAAAAAAAAAAATACGGCATGGAAAATATTATTACCACATGGACATGCTTGGACTATGAAGAATTAACAGTTACTGAAGGTCCTATATTGGTCACAGGCTATCTGACATTTCAGCTTGACAGCTATGTATAGCGTGAGCAGCAGCGAGTGAGAGCTTCTGATGGACAGGAGGAGCTCTACATCCAGGAGGGAGCAGTTGTACTGACTCACGAACTGGTTGCTCTGTGTGTTTCACTCTGTCTTGTCTCTAGGCTGCGATCTGCTCAAGATTGCTGTGTCTGAGACGACTGCTGCGCCTCGCTGTCAGCATTTAAAACTTCTTTTTATCTGCTTCTTCAGAACTTGTGTTGCATACTTCTGTGTAAGCATTCTAAAATGTTATGCCCTAAGGAAATTATTAATGCACTGAAACATTGGAAAGCTCTTCTACATACAAACAATACAATTAAGAGGTTAATTACTGCTGTTATTGATTTTTCCTATATTTCATCAGACTGCAAGTTATTTAGCTTGTAAACTTTTGCAGGAAGGCTCTGTCTCTGGCTTTGTGTACTGCATAAACAGCTGTACTATTTTTAGTCCCAAAATGAAAGGTAACTTAGAAAATTTCTCCTGTATATTGCAGGAATTCCATCAGGTTTTGGCAAGATGAATCACTCTTTACATTTATGCTCTCTGATGTCAGGGTTTCTTTTTGGTAGAATTTCATTATGGTTGATGTTGTATGTAAATACATTTAGGTTTTTAATAGCACTTTTCATCAGTTGGCTGTAAAGCTCTCACAAGGCAAGTGACTTGTTGGTTCCTATGTACACACAGGGAAGCTCAGCACAGATTTGTCACTTGTGTTTGGTAGGATTGGTCAAGAGGAAAAGAAGCAGGAATACCAAAGTATGGCATCCATTTGCTCACTCTGGCTTCCTGTGTATAAGACGTGATACTTTTTTTTTTTTTTTTTTTTTTTTATGTAATGGGNCCCAGTTTTGGAAAATACAGTCAGGTCATCAGGTTTTCCAATGGCTTAAGGAAGGCAGGAGAAAGGGAAGAACTGGGCTTGCACAAAACTGTTAGCAGTAAAGCCAGTTTCTTGCTGCTAACTCCATGCCCTCGATATTCCCCTTCTCAAGTTTTGTTTCTATCTGGATCATATCCATGAGACTTCATTCCAAAAAGAAATTAGGATTGCAACCACTGTCCGTCATCAGATAAGACTGTGCATGTAAAATATTTTTTTTAAAAAAATACTAAGTCCAACAAGAAATCAGAACCCTGGCAAACATGTTTTTGTTGTTGTCGTTCTTGTTTGGTTGGTTGGTTGATTATTTTTATGTGCAAGGGCTGCTCGCTCTGGCACCCAGGCTGCAGCTGTGCAGCCCCACCAAGGAATCTGCAGCCTACAGCACCCTTTTCCCAGCAGACCCCTGCCAGCAGCTGCCACTGTCACTTGCCCGTTGTTTCTAGCTGTTTAAAGGTGACGTAACGTGTCAAGGAGATAACATGCAGCTCTTTGCTCTAGGGACAGGGTTCAGCTAATATTTCCCTAATGCCAAAGGCCAGTGCTGTAGATGCTTGCAGATACGGGAAAGCCCCAGAGCTTCTCTCTGTTTGCCCATTGCCATTTCCCAGCTGGGAACTGGGTTCCGGTAAGCTGGTGTGTGCAGCAATGGGAACAGGATGCAAACACCAAGGAGGGTCAGCAATTGGATTGAAATGGAGCCAGGGCTCTGCTGAAGGATGTCAGGTGGCTGAAGATTTTCCTAGTCCAACTGAGATAAGATAGAGAGCCAATGTCTGCAACTTTCATCAGTCTTGATCACGTTAATACAATAGGTAATCTGGAAAATGTTTTTTATTCAGACTGATAATGCCTCTAAGATTTTGTATCCCCCAGTGAGCTGAAAGCCTCATTGCAGGGGTGGAGGTTATTTCAGTCCTGAGGGCTTGTACTGAGACAAACTTATTTACTGTGTAAATCTGTCTACATGAAGTAGACCTACCCCAGGCCACACATAATGCTTCTGTTAGAAATGCATTGGAACAACTGCTTTCATGTTAAGGAAATCTGACACAAGTGCACCACACTGAGTGTCCCCTAATGTTGCCTAAATAAGTATGGCAGCATCGAGTTCCTGTATTCATGCCTTTGTGATCATTTCTTGGTTCCAGAAGAGTGCAACCACCCATACCAAATAATTGTAGAGGAAAGCACATCTCCTGCATAACAAGAACCATCCGAATTAATCATGGAGCAGTCAGAGCACACCAGGTGGTATTCCCAAGGGACAAGTGCAGCACCAGCACAGGGCGGTTACAGATCATAGCGTCATAGAATGGCTTGGGTTGGAAGGGACCTTAAAGCCAGTTCCAGCCCCCTGCCATGGGCTGGCTGCCACCCCCCAGACCAGGCTGCCTAGGGCCTGTCCAACCTGGTCTTGAGCACCCCCAGGGATGGGGCTTCTCTGGGCTGCCTGTGCCAATGCCTCACCACCTTTATCCTGAAACATTTCTTTCTCATATCCAATGAAGAACTGTGTTGCTAAATAAACCTATTTCAGCTTTCTCTGTTACTTGAAGCCTGTTCAGATGTTTGGCCTTTCTTCCAGATGTGTCTCACAATGGTAATGCCTTGACCTGCCGTGCATCTGGGTTGTTGCAGTCATGTTGGGGAGCAGGGGTCATTTGACAACCACCAGATTGGAATTGTTGCGCTAAAATGCAGACAAGTATTTATTTGCAGAAAATCCTCAATATCATACACATACTTGGCTTTAACTGGTTCAAAACAAATCTGTTTCAAAAGCTGTATATTGAAAGGTGTACTCCAAAGTTTGTTTGAATTTGTAGTTTATTTTAAGAAATGTCTTGGAGCTTAATTTCAGAGCTGTTCTCTTGAAACCACAGATGAAATAACAGGCAGTCTTGAAGCCTTCAGCCCCCATCGGGAATGGCTGTCAAAATGTACTGCGGGAGAACATCAGAATAAAGCACTGGCAAGTTAAGTTTATCTTATGCATGTCCAGAGAGTCTCAAGAAAGCATAAATTCTAATGCTTGGGATGCTGACTTATCAAAGGAGTGCAGCTATATGCAAGAGGATTAATTTTACTAATACATGCTTCAAGTTAATAAAGCTCCAAAACTTCTAATGCAAATCCACAAATTATTTAAATAGTAGGCATTTTATTGTGCCTTTGTCTTGAAATTGGCACCACTCTTGTTTACAACTTGGCATTCTTCATTTTTAGTGCTCTTCATAATATTTTAAGTTACTCTACAGTTAATTCCTTAAATGTTTTTGAGATGCATAATTTTCAAATTCAAGGCTAGATATTTTTTTTCATGTGTAGTCCTGTTGAAGTGTAAGATACTATACAAATAAAAAACCAAAACTCATACTATATTTGTTAAAAACTGTTCCTTGTGTTAGACTTCGAAATTTGAAGAACCCTTTTCAATAATGTTTGATTCAAGTATTTTAGAGATTATAATGTTACTGACAGACCATTCCAAATGTAGCTTTGATCAGCTTCACTGTGCAGGTATAGACAGTGAAGTGTTATCCCTTGCAGCTGAATCCCCAAAACACCTCATCTATGAAGCGTTGTGTTGCAAATTATTAACCTATTAACCTGGAAGTATGCAGATGTTTTGTCACAGTAGATAAAATATGCTAGGACATTAAATATTTAAATATTCTTTTCAGATAATAGTTCTGTTTATTCAGCTGGAGGAAACTACAGGCGAAGTTAGAAGCACTTTAATACTATGAGTATTAAGCAAGAAAGCAGAAGGCTTTGATTATTATTTAGAATAAAACTAATAAGCAAGTAGATCTAGAATAGAATTATATAAAATACCACTACATTGGTATTTTAACATACTAAACTATTTGGAGTGTGACACATTTTCCACATCAGAATTAAACAAATAACTTAATGCATTAAGTCATTTCGGTAACATCTGCTCTGTCTGTTGCCTGCGGGCTGGAAAATTAAGTATTGTGGCAAAGCTGTGCAGACAGATCCAGCAGCTCAGGATTTGTTCAGGATTTAATGCTCCAAGTCGTGGGGCCGATTTTGGGTCCTTCAGCACTGGTCACTCTGGTGAGATGCTTCTGGCCCCTTAATCCTGCCTGAGGTTGCAGATGTTCAGTGCCAGGCATGTAACTCTGTGAAACAGATCCGTTTCTTCCTATGTTTGGCCTAGGCATGGATTTAAAAATGGGAGCATTGCTCCCCCCCCCTTGTCTGTGACATTTGGTGGTGGCATCTCCAAGGTCACTGTATGTCTAATATTTTGTCTGTAGGATTGTAATTAAATTCCTCTTGAACTCTCTGGGTCTATCCTGGGGCCAGACTGCTTCAAATCTGAAGACAGGCGGTGTAAATGGAAACAGGCATCTTTGTCGTGATTGATAGCGCCATGGGATAAGAAATAAGAAAAGAAGTATATTTAACCATTTTATGTGAGTGTGCCTAAGGTTAGATTCTGTTCCATTAGAATCCAGTGGTCTAAAACTACAAGTTCAGATTGGGGGGAAAAGTCCCAAGGGTAAAGCACCAGAGCAGGCTGCCCAGGGAAGTGGTGGCCTTCCATCCTTCCGCCGGATCGGAACTGGGCAACCTGATCTGGTGGGATCCGCAGGAGGGGGGGCTGGGCCTGATGGCCTCCAGAGGTGCCTCCCAACCTACATGGTTCTGTGGTTCTAAATATAGTGTGTGGGAGTGCTAAACTTGATTTCGGTGTGATTAAATTTTTATTTAAAGCTAGAGCAGAAGAGCAAGGCAACGCTTCTGGGACTCTCATGCAGCACTTCCAAAAGACAGACTTTCAATGGAAATGAATTCTTCTGTAGCATAATGATATCAGAGTTAATGTGACTGTTGTAAAAGTGTAGCCATGTCTGTGTGTGTGATGCATAGGTGTGCTTTGTAAGGAGTCAGATTTAATTTTTGAGGTCATAAACTGAACAGCTGAATGGATTCAAGACTTGTGTTTCTTACTCTGCAACAGATAATTAAAAGATCCTATCTCTTATACAGCTGATCTGAGAATAAAGACAATACATTCCCAATATTCTCTAGATTTTCTGCATAACAGAGTACCCAGCTTTCACTTTTTAATTTAATATGGTATTGATTTAAGATTGAATCTTGAGATGTTATTTCTCCTTTGGAATGAATATAAAACATATAGTGAATTCCTAGATATCTATCTAGGAGGGGTAGAATCTCATTAATACAAAACCATCTGTAAAATGATGTAAAAGATACTGTAGAAAAGATTAGACCAAACTGAGTTTTAAAAAAGCAAAATTTATTTTACTGCATTTTCCAATTATGTGCATGTCTCATCATATAACTAATAAATGGATTGATACATAATTGAGTTTAGGATTAGCATACAGTCATTAAAGTCTTTGAGTAAATCTGAGTGTTTGGATGAGTTTTAAGTAAAATAATTAAATCTTGATGTGCAAGTTAAAGAACGCATTTTAAAGTGATGGTTATAATTCTGCCTTTGTACAAGCCCATAATCTCACTGCTTTAAAAGGGAACGTAGACAATGAATGAAAAACTTGGTGTTTCAGCTTGGTTAGAACTAGTTTATTTTCAGTCTTTTGCCAGTTTCTGATAATATATTTCCCAAATGTAGAAATGGGAAATGCATGTCAATGTCAGTCTGCTGGGGAATCCTTGGGGGACTGCTGTAACACAGCTGTAATGAAGGGCACATTGGCTGCCTATCTGGAGAACAAAGAAATTATTTAGAACCAGCTTCCTTTACCCGTTGCTAAGTGGAACTCGAACTAGAATTGGCCCAGTCAATTGGTAAATAAGTGTTGATTACATCTATATAGGTATAACTGTGCTAGGACTGATTGCATGACTTACGTGGCAAATTTGGTGTGCAACTGGAAAGAAAGTGAAATGGGAGCTTAAAAGAAGCCATTAGTAAAGCTGAACAGAAAATGTTCTCGTATAGATGTGTATTTAGTATCTACATCCTGCAAACTGCGTAATCAGAATCTGGAAATAAGAGTTTGTAACATTGTGGGAATATTTACTCAGAAAGAGCGTTCCTTTTTCCACTGCCTAATTTTACAGCTAAGAGATTAAAGATGTTTCATGTTCGTTACATAGCACTGCATATTGTTAATTTCTGCACAAGAGTGATGCTATTGGTAGTAGTATTTCATCAAACAAAATCTAGCATCATAATGACATACAAAGTAGTTATGAGCCCTCCAAGTAGCTGGTTGTTCGACCTGCCAAACAGCCTGATTTCACGTATGGGAGCATTTCCGTGGACTTCAATACAACTGAACTATTGCACTAATGTTTTTCATTCTTTATGATGCTCATATTTGTATGCGTTCTAGTGGTATAAATATCCAAAAATGTGAAAGACTGTTAATGAATTCACATCTGCAGAGGAAAATCAAAGAAACAGGCTAGAAGAAGACTAAATAGCCAATAATTGAGATGATTCAAAATTAAAAGTTCATAATCATCTAGAGGTACTTGAAGGGGAAAAATAGCACAGAAAAGAAGAAAATGTTACAGTGCATTGCTGAACTTGTGGATCAAAGACTCAATACTGAAGTGTTGCCAGCCTCCCTGAGTTGTTAGAAAGTCTGCTTTCCAAAAAATACAATATTTGTTTAACATAATTATGCACAGCTTTTTTTGTTTGTTTGTTTGTTTGTTTGTGGTTCAAAAGCTGTATTTTTCTTTGCCTGATGAAGAATAAGATTTTCACGTGTTACAGGGCTCCCACATTGGGATGACAAAAAACATTGAGGAAGAGGACTAGGAGAGCTGGTAGCAGCAAAATGTAGGAGATTCAGACATGGTTTGCATAAAAACACAGAAACGCAGTCCCAACAATTTTAAGCACACACAGAAAGCAGTGAGCAGGTACACACTCTGGTATATGGGTTTATCTCATCTGATTTAGATATATCAAGACCAAGCTAGTTAAAAATCCAGTGGGAATGAGGTACCTCCAGAGGACCTTCTGTGCCAGCTGATGGTCGGTGTCTGGTGCTGGGGCTCTGCTTGCCCAACTGGGAAGCTCCTGTCTCTTTTATCACAGGATCACAGAACGCCTTGGGTTGGAAGGGACCTTAAAGACCATCCAGCTGGGTAGGAGGGTAGTGAGTTGCCACCCAATAGATCAGGTTGTCCAGATATGTATCAGGTATTATTGTGGGAACCGTACTTCAACAACTTCTATGATTCTTGTATGCCTGGAGTTAGGCGAGATGGCTCCCACCCCAGCAGACAGGAGAAGACAGAGATTTCACCTTCCCTGTGGTTTTTGTATAAAGTTCATGTTTTCACAGAGTGAAGAGCTGAAAACTCATTTTTTTTAATGATTAAAATTGCAGTTTGAAATGTTAGTCTTCCTCATGTATAAAGCTGTCTGAAAGCATTGTCATTATGAAATCAGTGATACATTATGTAGTGTTAAAGCCTGTCTGCCTTCAGTTGTCAGCCTGGTGTCAGATGGTGAAGCTGTGACACAATGCGGGTCATTAAAAGCTATATGGCTTGGGGCATAAGTGCATGTCATTCCCATCTTCCAGACTGAAATTCAGACCAGGCTTTTCAACTCTGTTTCAACTCAGTGCCAAAAGAGGTACTGCAGTTGAGACAGCACTGGGATTTCCAATGCTTAGTGATATAGAAAAGTATTGCTAGTAGATCACCTTAAAGAGATGGGACTGATTTGTGACTGACAGTATGAAAAATGTTGTTAGAATGTCTGAGTGTGGAAGTTAGCTCAAATTAAGGGTTTCTGCAAGTTAATGATGGCTCATTTAGGGATTTATGCTTTTGGCACCTAACGTCTCACTGGGTTGAGCAAGGTCGTTAATGAGCAGAGAGAGGCACTTCCAGAAGACATCTCACTTTGCACAGCAGCAGTGACAGTTGTAGCTAAATTATTAGAAATGTAAGGATTGGACTGGATTAAGGAATTGCTCCTAGTTCTGTGCTTATTTAACGTTAGCCCTTACTGTGTCCTTTTTCTAGCTCATATGTATGACACTGTATTGCTGAGATAATTCAATCACATCCTATCATTTTTCATACCCTGAGGACCTTGTCAGTCTTTTCATGGAGCTGGATATCATGCTTTGAATACGAAATTGATACTCACATCTAGCTTAACTTTATTAGATTGTGTTTTTCTTAGGTAGCTCACTTAGTGCTGTGTTCAAGTCCATGTTTTAAAGAAGTATCAGCAAAGAAAAATAACTTTTTGAAATTCAGGCCTGTTCCTACAGAGACACTATTAAAAATAAAAGGTTTGGAAAACTGATAGTGCTCAGTAGTGCAGAAAAACTAGTCATCCTGGAGCGAATGCTGATTTAATTCATCACAAAGCAGAATTGTCTCTTTTAATTCCGTGAGAGCAGGACTGTCACTCTAAATGACAGAGAAAACTAGGATGACATAGAATCAGCATTTACCATCTGAGTCATCATTTACTTTAGGAGTGTTTGGACTGGAAGGAGAATTTTTGAAATAAACACTGGAAATGTGCTGCAGTAGCATGGATCACTTGCTCTTTCTGTGCAGCATATTGAACTGATGTTGGGCTTCTCTCTAATTAAAACCGGTATTTTTGTGTGGTACCTGGGGAGCAGAGCAGAGCCAGATTGTGCCTCAAAGCTCCTTTGGTATTGTAGTCTGAAGCAGTGAATAGTAAAAAGAGCTCTTGTGTTCTGCACTTGTGCAAGACAGTAAGGCTGGCTGGCCTCCTGCTGCCAAGCATGCATTTCTCCATCTTCTCCAAAATACCAGCTGGACAACCATCAAGAAGCAGTGTCCCTGAGTCCAGGCTGGCCGTGTCGGTGACAGCCAGACAGACTGAGTCTCCTTTCATCAGGATATAGGTCAAGGAACAGCTACTCGCATCCTGTGTAATTGTCATCTTAGTGCATTGTCATTACAGACTTGAATCTGCAGGATTATTGGCAACTGGAGCAGACTGCGGGCAGATGAAGCTGCCCGTTCCTTCCTGCAGCGTGACCCGTATCTGCTGGAGGGCTTCATAGTGGGAACAAGCATCCGCTTGCAGAAACTCTCGGCTTCTTGGGGATAGAGAGAAAGAAAGGGGCCTCTCAAGACAGAAAAAATTAAGGTTTTCCTAGACAGCTGGTATTTACTAGGCTTTGGCTACAATCTTAGGTTCGTCATACGTTTTGCGTGCAAGGAGAGGACTTTCGTCACAGTAAAACTAAAAGCTGATTTAGATTAAGACAGTGTATTAAAGTGTTTTGCTCTACTTTCTTGTATTTTTAATTGAAAAGTGCTCTTTAGTGCTGCCCTCCAACCATATTGGACAGCTTTACCCTTGGGGAATAGAAACCAGTGTCTGAATCCCACTTTCCATCATGCAGGGCTGCATTTTGTCCTTCCTTTCCAGCAAGCTGGACTAAGCTAACACAGGCACTGTGAGGGCTGTGTGAGCCGGAGCCCAGCCAGCCCCAGGCCAGCCAGTTTCCAGCACTTCCCCAAAACGGAGCAAAAGCAAAAGCAAAAAGCTGCAAAAGCAGCTGTGAATCCCCCTCCAGCCTTTGTTCCCAGCTCCAGCATCTGCTGTCGGCACGCTGCATGCATCTCGCTGTTGTCCCCTTGTCACAGTGAACACAGTTTGTGTTTCAACCCTGTTAAAATCTGAGGCTAACATAGGTTTTGGCACTGCATTTTCGTCTGTCCTTCAATGTACATTTCTGTACATTATCTGGAAAAAGTGCTGTGCAATCCCTTTCTTTTATAACTAATAGACACTTTTTTTAGGTGGTTTCTTTTTCCCCTTCTTTCCATGATGGGTTTGTATAAAGCTTCAGACCAAAATATTTGCTCTGACATGAATTCACTGACAGAATAAGGTAGCACCTTGCAAAGTAATCAAACCAAAAACTCAATCTCAGGCTCAAGGACTGTGTCGTAAGCAGCTCAAAAATGCGTTGGGAGGCAGTGGAAGTGTTGGTCACGGAAATGTGCAAGAAGTCGCACAATGGCTCCAGGTTCAAGGGTGTGTTTGTGTGAATATAACACGTTTCTCCTGTGGGTGCAGTGCTGAAAGCTAAGTGATTGCAGAAACTGTGTAGTCTGAATGTGAAAATGGAGGCAACATGCTGATGTATCTGGTGGGGAGGGAGCACACGTTGACTCGTGTATGTAATTCAGTCTAAGAAGAGGTTCTCATGCTGTGACCACAGCCTGTGACAACCTCACTGATGTTAGCTAATTTGCACCTGTTTAAAGTGGTGTGACTTTAGCTCCAACACTTCAGTAATGTCAATACCTATATATTTTTGGAGTAACTGTATGATTGCAACAAAACAGTCGTTAATCCCCTCTAAATGCCAAATTAAGCATAGCAAATAAAACCAGGAGGAGTTCAGTTTTATACTGCAGCATTAATTATTCAAGACATTTTTATATTCCATGGAACAATAGATAAAAAGAAAGAACCTTTGGAAAGGTCCTTAAATTACTGTTTGTAATGCTTTTAGAAACTTCATTTCATATCGTGCTAATGGAATGTTAGTACATTATAACCTAATTAATTGTTGGGGGTAATTCATTGTGGCTTGGCTAGCAAGATAAATTACTATTTTTCACATTATTTTGCTTTTGCTTTTTGGTGTTGCTATAACAAATAGGCATGATTGTTGTTACTCTGTTTGTACCAGGGAATGGAAAGAGAAATGAGCCATGGAAATTCATTCTAAACTGTTTTTTCCTGGTTCCAAACACTTGCTCATTTCCTAGCCAGGGGACGTACTCGTTCCCCTCCTCTGCTCTGTGACACAGATGGGAGCCAATATCACCATGAAAATGAGGGGAGGATGTTGAGCAGGGGTGAAGCCTGGTCAGTGCTGCAGACCTGGGGGTGGGAAGCAGCACTGAACCTGCAGGTTCTGATTGAGGTCGTCTGGTGGCTGGGCCTGGAACAGGCTCCCTGGGGCCGTGGTCACAGTCCCAAGGTGACAGAGTTCAAGGGGCATTTGAACACTGCTCTCAGCCATAGGGTTTGGATTTCGGGTGATCCTGTGCGGAGCCAGAAGTTTGAATTGATGATCCTTGTGGGTCCCTTCCAACTCTGGGTATTCTGCTCTGCTCTACTCTATTCTGGCACTGGCACAGGTTGCCCAGGGAAGCTAAAGATGCCCCATAGCAGGTGCTCAAGGCCTGGTTGGATGGGGCCCTGAGCAGCATGGTCTAGTGGTTGGCAACCCTGCCCATGGCAGGAAGGTTGGGACTAGATGATCTTTAAGGTCCCTTCCAACCCAAACCATTCAGTGATTCTAGGATTCTGTGACACTCTACTGTGCTCTACTCTATTCCATGTTCTCTAGGGCTTTATGCCCTAAAGATGAGGGGACAGGCAAGAGTATGGCTCCAGTAACTGGCGGAGGTACTAGAAGTGACCATGGGACAGCTGGGGAGCTGCAGAGCAGATACTGAACTCCAGCCCATACTTTACCACCCCTCTGCTGCACCCTGTATTGGGGTGAGTCTGTCTGACACCAGCCACTTTCAGCAGGGCCCTTGTAACCACAAGACCTTTCTGTTATCTCTAGGTCACACGTATTCAGTAGTTTCACAACTTTCTGTGAACTTCCTCTAATGATAAATCAGCATGTAATGTTCTAGCATTTTGAGGGTTTTGGTTCCTTATCTCAGGTTCGTGCTGATACACTGGTAATAGAGTCCAGTGATTTTTAATTGATTCTTGTAAAAAGAGGCAGCTGTGAATTTCAGAGCTTCTTATGCAAGAATTGAACAATAAAGAGTATGAGTTAAAGTACTCCAAGAAAAAAGCTTTTTGCTTTGTTTCTTGGTACTAAAAAGAACTCAGAGACATAACTTCATTTCAAATGTTGTTGATGAGATATCGTAACCTTAGGCAAATAGGGGAAAGGCTGAACTTTCTGGTAGTTGTGAGCAAATTGCTGAGATCAAAACTTAGCTGAGCTGAGATCAGAAATTAATGCTGTTTAAACTCTTCCGCCCAAATTACCGGTGGGCATCACTGGGAGCACAGTGAAGCCCAACAGTATCAGATTGCAACTGATGACTTATTTTTTATCTTTGGTTTCAAAACAGCAGTTCATATTGTTGGCAAATTCCTCAATGAGCCTCAACCAAGATTAATGTATTTAAGCAGGCTTTGGATCTGCCCTGCTGTTTTGCAGCTACATCCCTTTATAGAGGATGGGATTTGGAAAGCAGGCAGAAAATTCTTTTCTGGCTTGGTCACTGTGGGCTGAAAGTGCTGGGAGTTGAGTGCATGTGCATGGGACACAGGGAGCCTTTGTCCTGAGGATAATGGTTGGAGGTGGGGGTGTGTCTCAAATCCCCTCTGCGGCAGGTTGTTTATTTAGCTCTTTAGCTTTGGGATTCACAACTTGGATCCTGAACCTGATTTAGGTGTCTATCCTCAACTTTGAAAACCTGAGCAGTGTTGTCCTTGCAACATCAGGACTGAATTATAGCTTGGGTTCCCATTTGGATCTATCAGATTTAAACTCATCTTGCCAGTTTTTTCAGATTGCCATAATCAGGAGATCATAGCCCCTTTTTTAGCACAGAGTTGTTTCTGTGTGTCTGTCTGGCTGTGCATGTCTGTCTTGGCAGTGCCATGCATCAGAGATGCACTGGGCTGCATGGCATTGCAGCAAAGCCCAAAAGAGGGCTGAGGACCCAAAAAGACTGCTAGTCTCTGTAGTCGTATTTTCTTGGAGAACAAGGAAGTGAACTCTTCAAATGGAAGATCCTCAGTTCTGTTGGTTGATACTGAGTAAAAGTCTGAAAAACACATTGAGCCCTTGCTCCACAAGTCTCTACAGGGTTGGTGTCACTTCTTCCAATTGTGTTCCTGCTACAAGTATTGGGGCTTCCTGAACCATAATGCCTGCATGGTCTCCTCTGGGAAAGCCTCCCAATGCCTGTCCCACTGTGCGTGTTCAAACATCCCAAATCCCCCAGACTCCCCAAATGTATCTGGGGGGGAGATGACATGAGAGGGGGAACCTCCCTTGCTGCCCACCCAACCTGAAATGCATCAGGCTGGTAGCCTTTCTCCTACATATGGAACAGTTCTGCGCATGGTCATGATGAGGAGCAAGTGTAAGAAGGCTTCAAAGAAGGGTTTCAGGCTTGCAGATCTGGGCTTACATGTGTGACATTTCAGGTACAGGAAACTTCCCTTCTATCTAGTCCCAGCCCTCTCAGCTCTCAAAATCTTCTTTTGTTTCAGTTTTTTTTTTTTTTTTTGAAATCAGTGAGGCCTGTTAGCTTGTGCAACCCCATTAGAACATTAAGGAAGCTGTCCATGGAGCGGNTTTTTTTTTCTGATGAGACATGCCACAGAGTTAAACTTCTGCATTATGGTAAAAACACATGTGAGTGTGGGCTGAATCTTTTTTTCTACATAGCACCCAACCCACACTACTGTTTGATGATCCTGTACAATAGGTGGCTTATGATTGCAAAACTATGGAGATGGAGAAATTTCTTTACAGCGAGGGTGACAGAGCACTGGAACAGGCTGCCCAGAGAGGTTGTGGAGTCTCCTTCTCTGGAGACATTCAAAACTCGCCTGGATGCGTTCCTGTGCAATCTGCTCTAGGTGTTCCTGCTTCGGCAGGGGGATTGGACTAGACGATCTTTCTGAGGTCCCTTCCAATCTCTAACATTCTGTGATTCTGTGATGCCCATGTAACTTTCCAGAAGAGTGAGAATAAATGAAGACCCCATAAGTCTAATTACTTAGCTAATTGTTCAGTTTATTTTCTATTTAAGCACTGGAAATTTCTACTGATTAAATATTCAGGCAATTTAAATGGTAATTTTGTGCATAAAACAATGATAAATTAACGTTTAGTGATCTCTCTCTCCATTTGAGTGTGTGTGTAACATCAGCCCACATAGAGAAATCCATCTTGAATGCATGGAACAGGTTTTTAATCTATTCCCAGAAGAAATACCCCAAAATGATCTTGGCATCATTGCAGTGCCTATCAGCTTTCTTGCACCGTTCGTGATCCCTTAAATGTCACAATTCACAGTGCAGTTTAATTCATCACATATTAATGGATATAAAAGAGCTTTTTTAACTTCCAAGACTCTTTGGGAGAACTTGGTCATGCCGACTGCCATTTATAGCCTCATTCTGCTCCTGCCATTTCCCTCCCGTAAAGTACTGGGCTCAGGTTCCGTGTTTTATCTGGGCAGTTCTTGTTACGGCACCATTTTATTGCTGCCAGGATGCCTGCCCTGAACACAACGCATCCCATTCTCCTGACTGCGTTCCTCACTTAGTGCCAGGTATTCAGCAGAGGGTTTAAGATTCCCTCCCTCTCTCAAATCCTCTCTCTCATGACTCCCTTGCAGCACATAACTTTTTGGTAACTAATACCTTTTGTTGTTTGCCTTATCCATGTTACATGGCACTTTTTCTGCCCTAAATAGCTCTACCTAAGCAGTCTTTTCTTCTCTGATGTCTGCTCCATTTGTCAGTGGCGGTCCCTGTAAGTTTTGCACAACCAGCAGATTCGCTGAGCTGTGGGTTCATATCTAAGAGGTGTGATACATGGTGGCATCTCTGTGGCTCCCACTCGCACTTCACTGCTAACCAGAGTGTATTCACTTACCCTCTGACCTGTGTCAGTTAGCAAACCGCTTTCTGGATGTGTCAATACGCTGTGATCTCATTAAGAAACAAGGATTTTTGTGTTTTTTTTTTCTTTTCTTTTTCAGTCCTCTGAAAATTTCCTTGCACTTCATTTATTGATTTTTCTATAGTAATTTTTGATAGTAAGAAGGCTATGCTAAAGGCATTCCAGGCTGTGTGTTTGACTTCTGCTGACCATTTTGTATTAGTACGTTATTTGGGACAATTCTGGAGTCTGGTGCTTGTGTTGTAGTTGGAGCAGTCAAGGTTTGCTGCAGAGGTACCCCTGTGAGAAAGAAGCTGTCATGGGAGAAGGTTTGGTTCATTCATCCGACAGGCTGGCCAGCAGACAAGGGCTGTCAGCACCAATTGCAGGGCTGAAGAAAGCTCTTTATTCCCGAGAGATAGCAGGGAGGAGAAAATGACTAGTGACCCAGTTACCTCGGGAGCAAGCCCAGCTACGTGCTATCCTTTATGCAGAGCTGAGTGAAGTCTCAACCTCATCTCACACCTGACGTTTTTCTGCTTTATAAATATGCAGCACGTTTAGTGTCTGATCCTTCAGTGCCTTGTACTACAAGAAATCACAAATTGTTGTTTTTCTCTGACTTGCTGTGTGTGTGTTTTAATTAGAAACATCCATGTATACGTCTCATTCTTGCGCAGATGTTTTCTCATGCATGGACTTGAGGATGGAAGCGTTGAACAGACAGAAGTTTGAATTTAGGCTGCTTCTGAGTGGGACAGATTTGTCGGTTCACGACTGGTCCCTGTGGGTGCTTGATGGCACCAAGAAAGGGTGGGCAGCAAGTCATAGGATGTGGGTATAGCTGTAGATGCACCATTTATCCTACTACCTCGTTAAACTTTTACCCTTTTATTGTTTGCTTTCACTCCTGCCATATGTTTGTCCTCTTTATTTAGATCTCTATTTGTGCTTGAGGGCAAGGATCATTCAGCAGTAGTGCCAACTTTGAGCACAAAGGTGTTTCTTCATTTATTTTTGTCCTATTGATCAAGCATTGCCAAAATCTGTATAGTTACATACTTAGTTTTGTTGCATTTTTCTGTTACTTTGGAATAATTCTGTTCTTAAAGGAAAATCAAAGTAAACGCTATTTGGGTAGCACTGCAGTCAGTTTTTGTGACCTAGGAGGAAAAAATACCTTAATGCATGCTGAGAAAAATCTGTGAAATTTGATGATTTCTTGTATTTTCTAGCATACTCAAATTCATTAATTACAGATAGTTTATTA